>CM053791.1:56798648-57003648 GCA_028749045.1 Cupressus sempervirens
CATGCTTTCTCCCTCTTGGATTGGTCCAACTTTGCCCATAAGATAACTAACACTACTAGCCTCATCTTCTTGCACAAAGGTGGTTCTTCTCTCCATTGTTTGCGAGGAGTTCTTTTCTGGACATCTGCTGATGCAGGAGCATCTTGCATGAAAAAAAAAAAAAAAATCTAGAGGAGAGAGAAAGTGACGAAAATTAGAGGAGAAATAATAAAAAAAATAAAAAAGAGGAAAAAGGAGAAAAGAAAGAAAAAGGTGATTTCTATTTTCGAGGTGCATAGGTGGCATAATAGAAAAAAAATAAAAATAAATGGTTGTCATTCCATTTATCGAGGTGAGTGGGTAGAATTCTAGAAAGTTATGAATATTGTAGAAAGTTTTGGAAGTTGTAGAAGGTTGTGGAGGAATTCTAGAAGGTTGTGGATAAGTCATGCATGGGGTGGTAAGTGCCTATTTAAGCAAGGCATATGAGCATTTCTAAATCAAGCTCAAGGAGAAGCTCAAGGAGTAGAAGCTCGAGAAGGAGAAGCTCGAGAAGGAGTAGCTTGAGAAGTAGAAGCTGTGGAAGGTGAAGCTTGGAAAGGTGAAAGCTTTGGAAGGAAAAGCTTGAAGGTGTGAAAGTTGGAAGGTGTGAAGGCTTCAAGGTGTGAATAAGGAGAAAGTGAAGAGTGAGTTTTCCTGAGTCTATGGACAGAGCGCCGGATGTGAGGCAGTTTACAGCAGGATTGTGATAGACTTGTGAGTGTGTAGACAGAGCGCCAAATGTGAGGCAGTTTACACTTGGATCTTGGATTAGGTTTGTGAGAAGAGCTAGTGATTGCGGTTTAGAAACAAGGAGGTTGCTTGGTGGCTTGCGAGCACAAGTTGAGATCTCAGAGGTTTCTACCAGAGTGTGGATCTGGGCTAGCTTGGGTTTGGATTGGATCTTGAGAGATCTTGTTGCATTCTTTGTCATGAGTTGGTAAGGGTGGTGTGGCCCTTCGTTAGTGGTATCAGAGCGTACCTACATGATCTGCCTATAGAATTTCCTATCTAACCACAATGATAACATTTCCTAGTGAAGTTGGTAGATCCACTTCTGCCAAACCCACCAAATCTACCTCTAGATGGACTTCTACCTCTGTAGTTACCCTTACTACTTCTTACACTACTTTCTCCACTTCCTTCTGGTTCTACATTCTCCCTATTATCGCTATTAGGTTATCCCCTACCAAAGAAATCTCTTCTCCTAAAACCTCTATGGTTCCCACCTCTCGAATTTTTCTCTCCTTTCCTTCTCAACTTTTCTTCTACTTTCAAGGCTAATTGGAAACACTTGTTCACTGTATCAGGAGCCATAAAGATGATTTCATCTTGGATGTTATCCCATTCAAATATCTTACAAATTTCTTAGGCTTACTTTCTTGTTTCTTGGATCTCAAACTGATTCTATGGAGGTATCCACTCACATCAAGATCGCTTTGTTTGAAAGTTTGTAACTTCTTGTACATTTGCATTTCATAATCAGTTGGGAAAAATTAGGCTTTAATTATGATCACCATTATTTCCCAAGAATTGATCTTCTTCTTGCCTAAGTGGACTCTCTCTTCTTGCATCACATTCCATTGTATCAATGTTGCTCCTTTCAATCTTACATTTGAAACACTCACCTTCTTGTCTTCATCCACTTCTTTAAGGTCAAAGTGTTTATTCAATGCATCAATCCAATCTAGGAGTTCCTCACCATTCAAACTTCCATTATACGTTGGTAAACTATCAAAATTTTCTCTATTTAATGACTTTGGGGCATCTAGAAACATCTTGTGTTCCTTATCAGCTTCAACTATTGTTGGTGTGGAAGAAGTGCCTTCTTCTTCTCTTGGTTATTTGTCATCATCCATCACATCACCCCATTCAATTATCTTGCCCTTTTCCTTGCCTTTAGTCTGCTCACTCTTTAACTCTTTCTTTTGGGTGTCCAATATTTCTTGGACAAGTTGTTTGACAACATCCATGTTAATGACCTTTGAAGGAATTCTTTCCACCTCAGTTTCCCCTGCAAACACTGACTCTTCCATGTTTGACATACACTTCCACTCAAACTAGGCTCTAATACCACTCTCATGTAGCAAGGCTTTGGCTGTCCTTTAAAACTTCAACAATGGCTTTGTCAGGGCTATCTCAATCCTCTAAGGATTGGTTTTGAGGATCTTCCCAAGACTCCTACCTTGGTCCTCCCTCTCCTAGAGACAAGAACTCATCAAATTAGCCCTCAACTCAATCTAGTCTATATGGCTCTCCAAGATACCCAGGTGTCTCACCAACACCCCCACACCCCCCACTACAAGATCATTGTAGTTCAAGGTGTCCAACATCTTCCACAAACATCAATGGCATTATTTTTCCATTCTCCACCTTGGGTTTTTTCTCAATTCTTGCTTAACAATTTTATGCTTTATCCAAAATAGACCTAGTATAATTATCCCTCCTAAATAAGGATTTTGAACATTTCTCAAATTAGACTAGAATAAGGCCCAAAAAAAAAAGATATTTGATACCCTTTTGGAAGAACTTTCCAATTCCAAAGAATCCCATCTGGGTTTCGTACAGAAGTGCCCTAATCACAAAACCCTCCTTTTTAGGCTTAAATCTAGGGTTTAAACTTAGTTCACTTTGTTTCACAGTATGAACTTTTCATAAAACTTCCAAACCTGGCTCAAATCTTCCCTACTAGTCTATATTGACCATTTAAGGTGCCAAACCTTGTATCATAACTCACAAGGCCACCTTGTGTACATTTTTCCTTCTTGAAATGGCTCAACACTACACTTGTTCATCCATAAAATCACCATTTTGGCATCAAAACCAATGAGGAAAGGTTGGAGAACTTATCTACAGTCATTTTACCCTTATCCCTAGCCATCCACAAAGCCATAGTCAGTTAGAGGCTGTGGATTGCTAAGAATCCATTAAAAAGCTTCAAAAGCCTAGTTGCTAAGAAAACACAAAAAGAAGAAAATAAATACAACCTATTGATCAAATGTACTATACAAATTAAAAACAATGCCTTGAACATCTGAAAGCAATCCATAGACTAGATTCAATCAGTTAATCACACAAAACCAAAAACTTGCTTGAAAAGTACAGATCAACACTCTAAAAGACACAAAAATTTACTCCAAAACTAATCTTCTTGATTCCAACCCAAAAATATGGTGATATCAAACATCTCTACACTCCTCCAAGTCATTTTTTCATTTCCCAACCAACTTTTCACTTGGTTATGATTCATGACAACTTTTGTAAGAAATTGCTAAAATTGCCAAAACTGCAAAGTTGCAACATAGCAACTTTTTGCACTATTATGTAATTTGACTCCAACTATGTATGAGATGACCCAAAATCATGTCTAAGGAATAAATATGAAAAAAATGATCAAATCCATCCTTGAGTCAATCTTTGACCAAATGTTGACTATGTTTGACCAACCTAGAACAACCTAAACAAACAAACACTAGGTGATTTTTTGGCTTCTACATGAGTTCACCAACCTATCAAACATTTTCACTAAGGTCTCTAGGCTCAACCTATCCAAGTTTTTTCCCTTAGAGTTTATTACACAACAAAATTGATGATTTCATCAACTAGACCCCTTATCTACCTTGTGCTCCTGCACCATCATCTAAGCTCATTTTTTTTTTGATTTCATCCGCAGAGTTTCATTTTGGATATAGAAGCCTACCATTAAAGTTTCATTGCACTACCTAGTATATTTGTAGAGTTATTGAGAAATTTTGGTATTAACAATGGGGTATAAAAACTTTGAACTCAGTTTTGAAGGCATTAGAGTCTTTGAAAAGGGGCCAAACCTCAGGAGACTAGAGCTTGTACAATAAGCCATTGTAAATTAGGTTGTGTAATTTCCAAAAAGGGATAATAATAGTCAATTGGAGCAAAAATTGATGAGTTATGATCTCCAGAAGTTATGCTACATGAAGTCAAAGAATTTAAAATTCCCTCAAAATTTACTTTGAGTTTCAAAAGTTATTGGTGCCTACTCTAATGTAATAAAATATGAAAAATAATAAAAATTTAGAGTTGGTCAGCCTCAAGGTCTAGGGGAAAATTTATAGAACCTTCTTGGATGGTGGAAAATTGTATATATAAAGAAGACTTGTAGGGTTATCTAAGAAAATTTTAGGATATTGGTAGTCGCTCTGGCTTACAGAATATTGTAAGGAAAATGTCCACGTGGTTTTCTATGTTGTATTTCTAAAAAATATAATTCCATACTTTTGGAGATAATAAGAAGCTAAGTTTTTGTTCTTGCTACTTCTTGTTATTTCTCTATTTATGTTATGTGTTTGTGTTGTTAAGGGGAGTACCCTTTATCACACACATATACACGTGCACACTTGCATGCTTGCACATGCATGTACCCGTCCAACATCTAAAACATGATTTTTGATCAATTGTTTGCATTCTTACTTCAACAACCCTTTTCCTTAGATATTTCATGAATTGATACTAGTTATTTTGCTCCTAAAATTCACTTTTGATTTAATTTTTTGTCCTAGCCTAAAACTTAGCTAAGATTTTCATTATTGAGATTTGTTTACAACCACCACAATTTTAGCCCATGAATTATTAACTAAAATTTTAATGTATTTGACCCAATTTTATTATCTTTCACTTTTGAAATAATCAATAAATTATTTAGTTATCTCTCATAGACTACAATGTTGATCTCAGATTGGTTTTGATGAGTGTCAACACACTTAAGTTATTTACTTAGTTCATGTCGAACTAGTAGTATGTGCTGAGCACAACATGTATATATTAGACCATGTCGAGTCATAGTGAGTGTCGAGCCACTCATGTGCCAAATCACTCAAGTGTCGACTAGACAGTATATGTCGAGTGACACAGGAGCTAAGTAAACAATGGATGTCAAGCAATATAAATGTCGAGTTATAGTAGAGAGCTTAGTGTATGCCAAACATCAGAGACTTCAGATGCCAACTAAGATAGTCTTGACATATTTGTTTGTAAAGGCACAAACAACTATGTAAACCATTTTTGAGTCGACTTAAGATTGAATTTCAATATTTTGGAGATAAGGATGAATCTCTAGTTGGATTCCCTATGCAATTACATGTAGCCAATAAGAAAATGGGAAGGATTAAGCGATAAAATGAATGAATCTCAGCCATAGATTCATACCTAACCCTAAGTCACCAAAGTCTTCTTAAGTAGGACAAACCCTAAATTCTCTATGAATGAGTGTATAAGGAATTAAAGGAGTGAAGAGAGAAGTTTGCATATGCAAACAGAGCATTCTAGGTGGCTTAGAAGTTATGAAGTGAAACAACATTGTAGAATTAGTTAGAACAGAGCAGAGGAAAGGAAAATGATATAGCAAAGAGACATCTGATCAAGAAGGATCAAGAAGACATCAGTTTAGAAGTGATATGCTATTAAGCAAGCAAGTGCTAACCGCAGGATCAAAGCTGAGACATTCTAATAGGTGATTTTAGTCAAAATCTCTTAACATAGTAGTCCTAACAGGTTGTATGAAATCCTCTAACAAGGTGCTTACTTAGTTGTAAGCTAAAGTCCTTTAGCAAGACACACTTCTAACAGGGTGTTGAAATCCTCTAACAAGGTGAGACCTAACAGTCTTTGTAAGCCTTTAATAGGGTAGACCTTTCATAGGGTAGATCATGTTTCATGGTCAAAACATTGTAACCTTCATTGGATACACTTTATTACTATAGTAGTGAAGATTTGTGGGTGTCATCCCCACCCCAGTTTTACCTTCTCACTTGGAGGGTTTCTTGGTAATCATATTTGGTGTCATATGTGTATGATTGCTTATGTGTTTACATGATTTAGATGTATATGCTTTACATGTTATTTCAGTTTACTCATTGAATGTATGAGATGGATGTGTGGTGAAAGTTTTATGGGTCCAAGTTTAAACTACTGATTCACACCCACCCCGCCCTCAGAAGTTTACCTTTTGTATTGTAATTCCAACATATAAGACACAATTTCAATTGAAAACATTCACATCATACTTGTTTGTAATCATTTCTTGATCTCAAGTTTGAATATATATAAGAAGCTTAGTACAATTTTCATAAAATTACATAAACATCTTAGTCATAAAAACCTCCATAGATTTTGATTTATCATATTGTTACGCACTTTGCTCTAGATTGCAATAACAATTTATAATTTTAATCCCTAAACCCTAAAATAGGACATAAATCAAGTCCACCAATAAAATGTTTTCTCAGGCCACCCATCCATATTAATATTTTAGCATGACATCTTAGTCAACCATGTAGAAATTGAATTATATATGATGCAACAAAGAATGAAAAGTATCAGTGACATTCAGTTTGTCATCCCAACCTTATAGTTTTCTTAAACTTTTACATGCAAATGTAAATATCATTGATGCCATTGTACTTATAAGAATTCAAATAACTACTGAATATAACACTTTTAGGTATTACATGAAATTGCATTTTAGAATCAAATTTCAATTTATTGAGCATTTATTCATATAGGAAACACAAATAATGTAAAGTAACCAATTGAAATTTCATAGACTAATAAACCAACATATAAAAAGAAAATTCTCAACATGATAATGTACTTACCTCAAAGACCTCATATCTTTCACATCTCTCAACCTCCTCCACATTTAGAGCCAAACTAGACCATCCCTACTACCATATAGCCAATCCCACTCACACTCTCTTCCTCTACTCCAATCTCTTCTCGTTATATTAGATCAACAAGAAAAAAATTCAATGATATTACAAATTTTAATTAATTATTAAATATATCTTATATTTCTAAAACTAACATTGTTACTTTCATTTAATATTTTCATCTCCTCAACCTTAGTTTTTTTCCACCATTTCTTTCTACCAATCCTATACCCATCATCCTAGACAACTTTAAATTGTTTCTAAAAAATTAACACATGAACTAGAACCAATAACCAATATGTTTGTCTTTTCAACACCTTAATGAATAAACTTACATTTCAAAATATAATAATAATAAATAGTTAGACAAAAAAATATTGAAGCATTCACCTACTAGATTGGTTGTAGATTCATAAAAAATACGAGTCAAAACTCTTTTTTAAACTTAAAATTTCTCTTAAACGTCAAATAATCTATTTTTTATAATCAAAAACACATTTTTGACTGTTTTTTCACAGAAGTTGAAGTTTTAATCTAAAAAATTTAAAATGTCTTATTAAGATTGTAAGTTAGATTGAGAAATTTTAAATTATCAGCTACTTTTTATTTTTATGTGCACAATTGATCTTTTTTATGACAGATATAAAAACATAATTTTAAAAGTTATTACACCTTTTAAATTACCTTTTACAATAAAATGTTTGAAATTATCTTGCATTATTACACTATTACATTCTCGAAAAACTATAACATCACCAAAAATTGCTATCAAACAACAAATAAGTTTAAATATTTATAGTTTTAAAGTTCTAATTTTCTTAATCCATAATGGTGGATTTGATATATTTATGAAATTAAGTGTGTAGGATTTCTCTCGCTATTAAGATTTGAGTTCATATTTCATTAATAAAGCAAAATTGTTAGAAGAAATGAAAGGATGTCAACAAACTAAAATGTTAGATAAATGAAAGGGAAAAAAGGATGATAACAAACTAAAATGTCCAAAAAAAAATGCACAAGAAATGAGGCACAAGTTTCCAAGGGGATGTTTTCATGCTATTGTTTAGTTTATCTAGCTAACATCTTTCTAAGCAAACAATTTGTAGAGCCCTACGAGTATTAAATTTACTTAATTGTTAATAAATCATCTTAATTTTTTCTCCACGTGACTAATAAATTCTTTGTGAAAAAAAAGTATGGTGATAAATTTGAATCAAATGCTAGAAAAGCAGTGAATACATTTATGTAGTCATGTGATTTATCTTTTCATACGCTTGAACACCTTTTTTCCCCCAATCTATTCTCCATTTTTAAGTCATCCATAAAAATAGAAAAATGATCCAAATTTTTGTTCATCATTAATTAAATTCTTGTAAGTAGCGATAATTGTTTTTCCAAAAATAATAGTCCTTACATTTTAGGATTATAGGTTTGAGTTGGTGACATTGGGAGAGGCTAGAAATTGTCTTCCAACCTAGAATTTTTTTCCTATGTGATTTTAGATTCTATCAAGAAATGATAAAAAATGATGTTAATTTGTTAATTTTAGTCATACTGTATTTCACAGAACAACTAACTCCCCTACATCAATGAGCTTAAACTTTAGAGGTGAACTAACGAAACTCAAACAACATTCATTGAAAGAAAGAAAGAAAATATTTTATAGTCCCCATAACTAAAATAGTCTATGAGACAAAGTGCCTTGCAAACTATTTTTTATCAATTTCAGTTCCTTCTTTATGTAATT
Source organism: Cupressus sempervirens (assembly GCA_028749045.1). Classification (NCBI taxonomy): domain Eukaryota; kingdom Viridiplantae; phylum Streptophyta; class Pinopsida; order Cupressales; family Cupressaceae; genus Cupressus; species Cupressus sempervirens. The sequence goes on from CM053791.1 coordinate 56,807,097, forward strand.
TGATGGTTAGTTCCTCCAATTATCAATTGCCCCATATTGAATAAATCAACCCAAGATTTATTTGTCAAGAAATTTACAAAATTGTCTCCATTATTTTTGAAGACATCAAACTCTAAAATGAAATATTTTTCTATTTTCCCTTTTTTGAAAGTGCAAAAAATACACACTCTTTCTTCTCACACTTCTTTTGGTATTTTCCAATGTCCAATTTCTCAACAAATTGGATGAGAATTATTTTGTAATTGAATGTTAAGAATTTTAGGTTAAGAGATATTGACTTGTAGTCATATTTTTTAGTGAGATGGATTCAACTCTTCAACATAATACTTTTATTTCCCTCTTTAGCCCTTTCTCCCAAAAATGTTTTTCAAACTTATCCATAACAAAAACCTTTATCTATTGCTATTCATGGGGCACATACTGGCATACATATTTCATTTACTAATTATTTGTTATTTTATGGCCTATGTCTTATATCTTTTGCACAAAATGTCACAGAAGACAACCTTTTGTGACATGTCTCTTTAATTTGCTAATTTAAAAAAAAATCTAAAAACAACTTCAACTCCACCACCCCCCCCCCCCCCCCTCTCTCTCTCTCAATGTCTCAATGTCTCAATCGAAAATATTCCTTTATCTTAATGTCTCAAATATTACATTTGATAGGTATTTTATAATGTTTGTGCATCTGGTAGAAATTAGTTAAACAATTTAATTCCGTACAAACCACTTTGTAAATATCTAACCTAATCAATGTAATAATTCTAATAACACTGTGATACATATACTGACAATCCCCCCTTTATTACATTATTCTTGCAACTGTATTAATCTATTGAGAAACCCCCCCTTCAGATTCATATTTTAAAATTTGTTGAATACAAGATGTATGCACATTTTATGAAAATCTTCACTGGAGAAACAAATCTAGAGTCAAGCGAAGTTCCATCAAATTATCTCATAACTCTTGTAAAGGTGTAGTCTATATCTAAGATTCTTGAGTTCTCCCTCCATAACTCTCGAATCACAACCTCAAAAGCTACTAGACAACCTTCGATATTGAATTCTACACAAAACCCCTTACCTGCCTCCACAAATTAAATTTCACATACATGCATCTTCAACTATGTCATTAATCAGGGAATAAACAAAAAACCAAAAAGAAAAAAATGCTTCTCAAACAAAATATCATCTCAAAGTGAGAAGCTAACTTGAGATGATTAAAATCCTCCATCCTCCTATGCCGCCAACCTCCAAAGTGAAGGTTTATAATACTTCTCCACGGTCACTAAAAAAATCATAGCTAATGACTTCATCATTTGATGAGTCCTCATTTTCAACATAGGTTATATTACCTTCATCTTTGATGTTTCAATTAAGAACATCTCTAGCACGAATTTTGCAGGACTAAGCTATATGACTCTTTTTCTTAACACCCGATTTCCTCATTTCTTGTGTTTGATCTTTTGTTATGCTTTTGAGCATATAAAACATTTTCTACTTGAGAAACACCTTCTGAATCATTTGCATTTGATCTTATTTTTTCTACTAAAAGTGTTGAAATCATATCTTCTAATTTATGAGAAGTTATTTGGTTGAGTGTAAAAGCAACATTAGTATACTTCATAGGCAATATGTTTAACAATATAGCTTTAGCATCATCATCATCTACCATAGCCTTGACTCTGGCTAGTTGTCTAAGAAGAGACCTCAAATGACATATGTGATTTGCCATTGTAATTCAGCCTTCCATTTTAAATTTGAATAGTTGAAGCTTAAAAGAAATCTTTACATTAAATGCTTTTGTTCCAAATAACTTATTCAAATCCTTCCAAATTTCACTTGAGTTTTTGTCCAAGTCTATGTGATGCAATTGAGAATCAGAAAGTGCAAGACCGATTATAGCCTCGGCTTTATCATCTCTGCTACTCCAATCTAATAACTTGCATCTGTAGGTGGAGCTTCTTTTCGAGTAACTATTCCCCATAAATTCTTATTCATCATTTGCATTTGAATTTTTATTTTCGAGGTATGAAAATTAAAACCACAATATTTATCTAATGTGTCAACGACAATCTCCATAACAAAATACCCTCCTTATTTCTTCTGATTACTCCACTAAAATTTAATACTTGTTGCTAAACTCCAATTTTTTAAAAAAATGTAAACAAAAGAATAATTTTAATCAATTTACATACATAGAGATTTCTTCATTAGTCGTAGTGCTAAAGGAGAACTGGAGATCGCTTTGATACTAGTTGTTCCAAAAATAGAGAAAATATTCCTTTATTTCAATGTCTCAAATATTACATTTATTAGGTATTTTATAATGTTTGTGCATCTGGTAGATATCAGTTAAACAATTTAACTCTACACAAACCACTTTGTAACTATCCAACCTAATCAATGTAATAATCTAATAATAATGTAATACATATATTAACAATATATATTTGGTCGAGATTTAGATCGTAAGTCAATAGGGGCAATGAAGCCTATGAGCTGCCGATCTAGCAAAGGCCTTCACAAAGTAAATTTTACTACTCGATATGAAAGCACGAACCTAAACCTCTTTTGCTAAGAGTCAAAGAGACATCCATTCCACCAAATTTCACCTAATGAACGCCATCTTTCAACTCATTGAAACCTATTCAACTTCATAATAGACTTGTTTGAAACTTTTTAACTTCTTAAATAACTAGTTTGAAACTATTCGACTTCAACCCTTTTCAAGGAGGGCCGTCCTAAAGAGCCATGCAACTTATCATTTAAACTTTTATTAAATATAGATGATGCAAATAGACCTTTGGTCTATTGGTGAAGTTAAGAAGTTGTTAAAGAGCCCACCAAAGTCTGTCATCATAAGAAAATGTGTGAAAATACCGTAAGCCTAAAACGTTGAAGCTATTGACCGTTTGATGGTGGTCTCTCCCGGTGCCGTCACTGGATACAATGGAGGTGGATATGCCGCTTATAATTCATAACCCAGAATAAGTAGAACCCTAAACTCCTGCAAAAGTCAAAGGCCACTCGCAACGTGTTAGCAGCGCAGCCGCTGACCCGAAGGCGGGAAATGAAAAATCAAAGATTACAGTCTGCTGAGCGTTAAAGAACAGAGGACGCCATGGACTTCACCTCCTCAACTCAGAAAGGCTCATCGGGGAGAGTCGCGAGCCATTCCCGATCGCGATTTTACAGAGACTTGGCTTCACCCGTCAAGATTGATTTTTCCTCCCACCCGCAGCACTCTCCATTTTCTGGTTCATGGCTCGACGGTCCACCGCCTCCTCCCATAGTTTCTCTCCATGATCAAGTCGAAGACGCTTCACCCCCAGCTCAACAGTTCAAATCCCCGCCGCCAAAGCCATCCGCCCCGGCTTCCGCCGCCGCCTCCTCGTCGATTACCATCAGAAAAAGCACTCCGCCGGATGAATCAGGAACCTTTGGAGTGGGTGGAGAGGGTTTAAGCTTCCAAACGCCCAGGAATCCGATCCGCAGATCTTCCCTTTTTTGTGAAGGAGATAAGGAAAATGAAAGCCCCGTGAAGGACGGTTTGCAGCAGGAGCCGCGCGGTTTACTAGAGCTCCCGCCGCTTGAAGAAGCGGAGCGTCCTCAGAGTCAGACAAACGGAGCGGCGGACGGGCAGTGCTGGGTTACTGTTTACGGGTACGCAATCTGTTCTTTTCGCTCTTTTCTCTCTTCTTATTTTGCCTTAAATAAAAAAGGAATCGAATTCAGGGTCATTGAGCTACTTGTCTTCTATTTTGGGGTCCATAGTGCTAATACTAATAGCTTCCCAAAGGAAGTGATTTAAAGCAGAATAGAGTAGGGTATATGCGAGTCATAGTGTAGGGGTACAGTGTCAGCTGGGAGGCCTCGAAACCTACAGTTAGCTCTCGATTCAGTTAAGTTCTCTGTTGCCTAGAAACCTACATTCAAGTCTCAAATCAGTTAAGCGCACAGGGACACCATTTAATGGAAGCTTAAAAGGACCTTTACTTCCCCGTTTAGAAAAAAATGTTAGCATTAGTTGAGGTGAGGTTAATGATTGCTTTACCAGGTTGTATAATAACCTTGATCTATGTTCTCATGACTTGCGAACCTAAAGTACACTACAGTGCACCCCAAAATATGTGCGCCTGAAAGTTTGAATTATGCTCTTGTGATCTGATAGAAAGGATGAAAATACAGTACAATCCAAAATAACTACATCCAAAACATTAAACCTTGAATTAGATTAATAAACATGAATGAAAAATACTTTGCACCCTAAACTCCAAAGTAGGTATACTTGAAGCATTTACACTAGGTTTTGGCAAGTCTGTTTTGGGCTTGGACTCGGATGCATCATCAATTAAATTGATCAAGCAAAAAGGTATATTAAATTGGTTGAAATTTGACACTTAATAAATTCACCAAAACATTGAAAACCGCCACTCCTCCATGTGGCAAGTCATATTATCCTGTTGTGGTTCTATAAAATGGAAACTCAATGTCACTTTGCTGAAGGGATGGTGGTTTTGTAGCTGTAAGGCCTTAAACTTCTTGATCATTGTCTGATATTAAACGAGGGCCAAGTCTTCCGAGGTAAGTTGGTGGAACTCGTTAGGGTCCAGCTCAGGACTAGGCATGCTTTACTGTTTTTGTGAGACTTTCCAAGTCTCTGACCTAGGATTACACCAGAATCTTGTCATTTCAAGCAGAACCATGGCCAGGCTTTTTGCTCTGCAGGGATAAGAACATGCCAAACCTTTTACACTAAGCCTCTTGGACTTCGCATTAGTGTACTTTTGTAGATAACAAGGTACATGGTGTGTTCTTAGATACAATTCCCCGATTCTCATTTTATAACCTTGGCAATAGGTTAAAAAGTGAAACCCATTCACATCTGGGAGAGGTGTGCTTCGTGCATTATCCAGCACGGCAAACTTAGATCAAAAGATCAATCTGTTAGGGTTCGTTTCCCATTTTGAAGGATACAGCTAACTATTGAGGTATGGGGTAGAAAAATGATCTTTCCGAAAGATGCTGCAAGTGTGCGAAGTAAGGGAAATCATCCAAGTTTTTAACATAAACTTGGTCTGGTGAAGTTTTTGCTTTCCTGTGGCAAGGGATCATACATGGATGCCATAACACATTCTTGGTTTTCTGGGAGACAATGAATATATCATATTTCTCTTTTATCCTTCTGAAATTGCTGTCCTCTGTCATACACCTTTTTCCAATATCTGGGAAGGATCATCATATTGCAGTCATTTTTTCCATGGCTTGGTCTTTCTAAGCCTGTATTCCAATAATTTTCCTTCCATGCCTATATCCTTACAACTATTAAAGATATTTACTTTTCCATTTATTGTTCTGCAATCATGATACCTTTTTCGATAGGCCTTTGCCAAATGTTAACATATGATCCCAGTCAATTTATGATATTAACTGCAATATCTATTTTATGTTTTTCTTCTCTTTAGTGTATTCTACATTCTGATTGTTGACTTGTATTTTTATCTTTCATGTATTATTGCTACAGAAGTTTTCCTAGATGGGGACTGCTTTTGGTGCTAATATTTTATATGCATTCACAATTTTCTTTGTAAATCACTTTCTGAAGATTATATCAATTAGGCCTGCCTAATGATGTCAGCTACACTTTATTTTTGGAGGAATAATGCCGAGTTTTTGGTGATAAAAAAAGCACAGATCTACAAAACTTTTATACGAGCTTTGTTATAGTGGCTACTTCCAAAATTTACACATCTGTTAACTTTCTTATTTGATCATAATTCCGTGAATCCAGAAAATCGATCCTTAGTTAAATCCCTTTGGATTAGTATCACAAAATCATTTTTTGAAAAATTGAACCCTTCTCTCTCTCTCTCTCTCTCACACACACACACACACACACACACACAGAGACACACACACATTAATCTTTGATAGCTTTTCAATGTTGTGCTCCATCCATTTGCTTATATTGCAGGTTATCTTTTTATTTTTACAGATTTACTGCACAAAACACAAATTTGGTGTTGCGCGAGTTTGAAAAATGTGGAACAATCTTGAAACATGTTTCAGGGCCAGAAGGTGCAAACTTTATGCATATTTTATATGAGGTAAATTTTCACATGTTTCTTTTAATTCTTCTATCCCAAAAGAGACTTTGCAATTAAATTAGACGGTTACACAAGTAAAAATGATAGTTCAATTTATGTTGTTCACATTTAGACCTTCTAAAGTGTGCTAAAATGGATCATTGGAAATTTTTTGTTAGCTGTTGAATTGCTGTGGCTGTCAAAAACACATTAGATTTCCAACACTTTAAAGTTTTCAGTGCCATTCTGAAATTTATACAGTTGAAAGTACACTTGTAGTAACAATTGAATTTGTGGGAAGCTTTTGCAATAATGTCCCAGTATAACAATGAAACGGAATAACTACGAATTTTGGTTACCTTGCCTGGGACCCTTGACCCTTGTTTGGCTAGGGTTTGAATTGGTTACTAGTTTAGGTCGATTCGCCTGTGGGTTTGGCCATGGTTCAAACCGAGACAGGCTGGTTTGACCGAGCTGAACCCAAGTCGAACTAGGGTCATACGAGGGCAGACCTAGGCAGCCCAAGTGCGGACCAAGTACATTTTCTTTGAGAAACATTCTTTAATTTAGGTCAGGAAACAATTATTATAGAATTTGAATATGGTCTTTAACATTACGAAACAAAATTTGCTGAGTTTAGACATTTATTGCATCAAATTAAACTAGCCCTCAAGATTCCTTCCAGGGAGATTTTTATATCCAATTGCTGATAATGATCCCTATCTGATTAATTGCAAGCTCTCTAGAGGGATATGCGATATTTTAAACTTTAAACAATATCTTCAATAGGTGAAGGGAGTTGTGAGCTATCGGATGTCAATTACAAACAAGCAAGCTCTCTGTACAGTGAAAAATTAATAAGCATTTGAGGACTTGGGAGATTGAGATTGTTATTAGTACAACTAATGCCTTTGATGAAGAGGAAGAAGATTTAAAAATCTATTAGATGATAAAGTTCCAATTGTTGAAAGTCAAAACAATGATACTTAAATGCAATATCAAAGTTCTAAGACCTAAAATTGGCTTAGACTTGGCAAGGCCGACTCGACTCATGACTTGTCTATGACTTGACGAAATGAAAAAAACCCTTGAAATTTAGAGATTTTTAATGATGTAAAACTAGTTTCGTGCACCCATTATTAAATAAAGCTTAAAGACATTTTAACATCATCAAATAGAAGCTAATTTGAGCACCTACATAAACATACATCCATCTCATAAGTACAAACGTAAATAATAGCTGAAGTAAATTAAAAACATAGATATATAGAATTATAAATCCTGTCAAATGTATATAAAATCCATGAAATCCATGACATCAAATATTCCCAAACATGTGTAAAAAATAAGTCTATGGCTTAGGTTCTAGCTCAACCACAACCTCAAAGTAGTTTGTCTACCTATAAAGGCGTCTTAGGGAGGTCTTGGATAGTGAAACGAGACTCGGACTCGGCTCGGACTCGGCAAGGGTAACTTGACTTGTGACCCGACTCTGACTTGTGACCCAGCTCGGCGGTGACTCGGCAAAGTGAAAAAACCTCGAAATTGTGAGATTTTTTAGGATTTAAAGAACATTCCATGCACCCATTATTGAATAAAGCGTAAAGACACAATAACATCATTAAATAGAAGATAATTTGATCATAATGCACATGCCACATACTTAAAGTTAAAAACTTAAAACTTAAAAGTCAAACATCGATTACATAAGTACAATACTACAAAGTTACAAACTTACAAAGGTAAATTGCTTAAAGTAAATGCTATATTACTAGTAATTAAAGTCAAACTAAGATAAATCCATGCAAACCATCAAAATGTATATGTATTATCATTTATGCAATATGAAATCCAACACATCAAGATTCAATAGTCATCATCAAATTCAAATGTTCCAAACGCTGATCATATATTAAGTTAAACTGTTAAACAAAAAGTTAAAACAAGACTATAAGTCTACAGCTATGGCTCCTAGTCGGAGTCCTCATCATCATCCTCATCCTCAGGCTCATCCTCATCGTCATCCTCATCATCATTGTCATCCTTATCCTCATCCCCAACCTCAGCCTCAACCTCAAGCTCAGGCTCAGTATAATCTATAAAATGCCTCTTAGTAAGGTGTCTAAGGTAGGTCCTGGATGTCTCAATAGCCATAGCATCAGCTCGTGAGGTGCCTCTAGGATCAACTGTACTCTCTGCCTCTAGCTCTGCCAATGTCTGTGAGGTGCCACTAGCAACAACTGGAGCTCTCTAGTCCTCTGCTGCCATAGCCACAGCCTCAGCCTGGCCCTCTCGATTTGCTTGGTCAAGCCACTGTAGGTCCTCATCATCAAAGACAGGATCAGTAGCCTCAGTGATCCAATCAAACTCTAGATCAACCTCCTCTAGAGTAATCGGAGAGGTGTCACTATCCAAAATCTCCCTGCTCCTAATGCGGGTTGTAGTGCACAAAGACTAGACTATTCATTTTCTGCACAGACAACCTATTACGCCTCTTCGAGTGGATGTGCTCGAACATGCTCCAGTTGCGCTCACATCCAGAAGCGCTACTTGGCTGGCTCAAAATGCGGATGGCGATTTGCTGAAGGTTTTTGGTTGAAGGCCCAAACATTTGCCACCATCTATTTGAATTTTGAAAAAAGGAAAACAAAAAAACATGGTTATCGGGAGACCCGTCTCCCCCTAAAAGTCACGTCTCGGAGATCAAGATGCGTCTCAGAGACTTTTCGCGTCTCCGGAGACCTCAAAAAATGTTGGAGACTTCATGACGAAGTCTCCTAAAGTCTCCCCGTTTCCTAAACCAAAAAGTGAAGTCTCCTTGAAGTCTCCTAATAAAATATAAATGTAAAATATAATATGAAATAATTTTATATATTTTAGCCCTCATTTTTATGTTTTTAATGCAAAAATTAAGACCACTGACAGTTTAAATGATTAAATCATTTAAAATATTTTATTTAATAAATTAATAACTTTATGAACATTAGAAACACTTTAAAAAAATTATATTTATTTGACAATTTAAATGATTAAATCATTTAAAATATTTTTGGAGAGATGATTTTTTGGAGAGCATGATAGCTGAAGACCTTGAGATGGATGATCACAACCTTGTGGAGTAGATGATAGTACCATCGACATACTAATACTAGATATATTTTTGTTTTTTGTTTATTGTACAAAGTGTTCTTTTTTGTTTGCATATCGGCAATTCAGCATCAAACTATACTTTTTTGAATTTAATATTTGAATATGTAATGATAATCTCAGCGATTATCAATCTGATATGATGGTGATCATATGCAATATTCGAAAAGCAAATATGTCTATGAGATACAATATTGTGATCATGTGAGTTTTGAAATCTTTGACTCTATGAGTCTATTTTAATTTTTAATTTGACATTACTATTATTGTTTGCTTTAGACTTACAGTATTACTATTTTCAAATTTTGTATTTACTTTTATTATTAGACTCTTTAAACTATTAAATTTTGTTTTTTTAAAATTTGCCGTCTCCAAGTACCCCCGTCTCCTATTTGAAAAATTGCCGTACCGGTACCAGTACCAGTACCAGTACCGGAGACCTCGAAGTCTCCTCGTCTCCCGGTGACCTTGCAAAAAAATATTAGTCTCATTTCAAAATTTGAATTTTAAGTGTAAAGCTAGAGATTTAGAAACTAGATTGTATAAGGCTTAAGCTGCAATCTTTACCTGGCTGCAATTTTGTACGACCTTCTTTGCAAATTTGACTTGAAAAAATGGGCCCTGATGCATTATTATAGGCATCCATCTCAAGCAATATATCTGTGGGATTAGGGGACATTTTCGATATCACTGTGTATAGGCCACTAAGAACCTCCTCATCTGTCTTGAAATCATCACAGAAACAATATGCCGGATTGAGGTAATAGGCTGCTGTGTGGATGGGCTTATGAAGCTGATTTTGCCATCTCTTATCAATTATGTCCCAAATAGGGCCATAGTTTTCCTCAACTCTTACATATTTGGCCTTAATAGTCTCCTTGACCCTATCCATGCCCTCATAAATGTAGCCCATAGAGGGCTTCTCGCCATCAGCAACTCGTAGGAGGGCTACAAGGGGCTTGGTGATCTACAAAACAATTAAACAAAAAAACAATTTAGTGAATGATGAAACTTTGCAAAGTTGCACAATGAAAATAAAACAAAAATATGTATGAGACAAATTAATTTATAAAATTTTAAGACTTAAGCTTTTAAAATTTAAAATTTAAATTTTAAATTACCTCCACAATCTTCGAACATGGCTCCCAAAAATCATCATCATCATAAATGCATTTTGTTGCATCTATTCCTGTAGGGTTGCTCGCAAAGGAGGAGGAACTCCATTTTGAACCAACAAACATGCACCTCAACTCTAACCTTGAACTCAGCAAGGATTTTAGTGTGATAAGAGGCAAATTTTGTGATACCAGGACGAGCCAACTCCTTTCCCTTCGTGTATTTCCTCATAGTGCTGAGGACCAAGGCATGATTATAGATGAACTTACAAAGATTTTTGGCCTTGGTAACACATGATTTCACCCATACAAGCTTGCCAATATCCTCTAACATGAGGTCGATGCAATGGGCCGCACATGGAGTCCAATAGATTTTTGGGTGTCTCTCCATCAATAGTTTTCCTGCAGCAATTTTAAATTAGTTAGTAAACAATGAAAATTTTTGATGTATTAAAAAACTTTTAATTTTCAAAATTTAATGAAAAATTAAAACAATTTTTTTAGAAGTAGAACTTAGAAAGTTAGAAGTTAAAATTTTACCTACAGCAACATAATTAGCTGCATTATTTGTCACCACTTGGACAACATTGTCTTCCCCCACCTCCCTTATGACCTTCTCAATAGTCTCACATAAGAATTTTGCATTTTTTACACACGAGGAAGCATCTATGGACCTCAAAAACATGGTGGATCCTGAAAGTGAAAATTAAACAAAATAATTATCATTCAAGAATCAATACTCAATAAAATAAAATTTTCGTTATTCAATAATAGTATACATTAAATTTTAGACTTCAAGAAGTAGAGCATGATGAATTACCTCCGCTAGAAACAAGAAAATTTAGGAGGGTTCTGGATCTCCTATCTGTCCATCCAGCTGTCATGATAGTACACCCCTTTTGGCTCCAAATCTTTTTGTGGTCCTCCAACTCAAGTTTCATCTCCTCAACCATATCTAGCAAGAGGGGGCCACTCAACTCATCTTCAGTGGGGGCTTTGAACCCCGCACTACAGATAGAAACTGCATCAATCATCCCCTGCCAATAAGGAGTCCTATTACATTTATAAAAACATTTTAATTAGCATATTTCAAATTGTCAACATCAAGTTAAAAGTATAAAATTGAATATAAATTTTAAAACTTAAAACGTAAAACAATCAAATATAAATGAAGTTGAAAACTTGAAGTACTTGGCTGCTATAAATGGAATATCGCAGAAAAACCAAAACTTGCAAATTGCTCTTACTCCAGCTTTATGTATCTCCCTATTCCAACCCATGCTCTCAAGTGAGGGTTGTGCACCAGGAGTGGTACGCGGTACAAAAAAGTTGTCCAACTTATTAGATTTTTTAACTCTAGGACGAAGAATAGTAGCACTACTAGAAGGGGCAGCAACAGTAGCATCACTAGAAGTGCAAGGAATAGATGTAGAAGAAGCACGAGCAATAGAAGCACTAGGACGATAGGGGGGACGGGAAGAACCTTTTCCAACACAGCCTATTGACTCAAAAACATTTGCAGATGAGCGTGGAAGGGAACTAGAACCAATCTGAGCTAACTCTTCTAATTGTTTTTTTTAAATTCTTTTTCTTGTTCATATTTTTCCAAGGCTACATAACAAAAACGTTGAGCCTCAACAGTTGCAGCTCCACAAGGCTCAATATCATGACCACATAAGCCAACAATATGGTATTTTAATCTATTTATCCCCCCACTATTAATGGTTTTGCAAAATAGGCATTTTGTTTGAGTTCTCTTTCTACTCGGAAATTCTATGGTGAACTTCCAACACTCATATTTTTTGTTGCCTTTAGAGAGCTTGGGTTTTTTTACCTCCAGAGGCCATTATGACTTAATTAAGGAAAAATGTAAAGGTTGCTGCAATAAGACATTTTAGACCAAATATTACCATTTCAGCATTGCATTTTATGAAGATCTAAAGTTATAAAAAAACTCATAAACAAACAAAAAAAATTCATGCAAAAAACCCATAAGCATAGACAAAAAAATCATCAAAATATAAACAATCAAGTCTTACCTCTTTCAAATGCCTTGGGAAGTGTTGAGAAGAGCTCTATAAACTCCTTGATGATCTCAATGCAAGCTCCAATATCACAAATGCAAGCTTTTCTCCTCCTCCTTTTAGCTGGTTGCAAAACAAGAAAACTCTATTTCTCTTCTACCTCTCTCTCTCTTTCTTCTTTTCACTATAGACTGCTATGGGAGCCCTTTTAGGGTTATATGAGTGAGAAATGTAAAAAAAAAATATTAAAAAAAGTTGCAAAAAAATAATATTTTAATGATTGAATTTTCGCCTGTTGCGGCCGGGTCAAGCTCCGCTGGGTCAAGCGAGTCACTCTATGACTTGCGAGTCACGCGAGTCACTCCTTGTGACTTGTCGCTCATGGGTCACGAGTCATTGTGACTCGACGAGGTCACTCCTCGTGACTTGCCGCTCGTGGGCCATGAGTTATTGTGACTTGGCAAGGTTAGTGCGGCTCGCTGACTCGCATCACTTGTTGCGAGTCATGTTACCCTGCTTTGAATCAACCTCTGGTAGAGTCATCGGGGAGTAGTCAATGTCTAAAATGTGTGTGCTCCTAAGATAAAGGTTGTAATGAACATAGCCAAGCTTGTTCAACCTCTTAGCAATAAATTTGCTAGGCCTCTTAGAGTGAATGTGCTCGAACAAAGACTTTTTAGGGCAAAATAGAACACATAAGTAAAAAAAAGAAGGCAAATACTTTTTTTTTTGCATGTGTGGATGATTGTTGTTGCCAACTAGCTCATAAACTATGAAACCCACAGTTATGAAATGACCTGTTGACCCGGCTAGTCATGTGGGTTGGCCCATGACCTGACGGGTCATATAAACTTGCCTAGGCTAGCTTGGCTCATTGACCTAGACTACCCACAGGGCACACAACGAGTTTTGGGAGTCTGGCCGAAATTATTATTTTAATGTTTGATGTTGATATGATGCCATGGTTACAAGTTTATGGCATTTTTGTTGTTTAATAACACTATATGACGTTCTAATCTTAATTCATGCTTCAAGGCTGTATACATATGTATAACGAACCCAAACCCCATTTCAAAATTTAGGTATACTGGTGAAGTTGCTCTTTGAACACGATCCCAAACCAACAACTTAGCAAAATAATATTATAAATAATTTAATAAAATGTTTAAGTGTGTCAAAGATTACTTTTTTATGATCAATAAGGCGTTGGCTTTTTACGCTGCTAAATACTCCACAAATTCAAACTTGCCATGTCAACAACCTACTTTAGGCACAAAGCTTGCGAGCCCAAGGGCCCAATGGGGTTTGAACCTTGGTGGCAGCCAAACCCAATGAAGTGTTCCATTTGCTGCTCTAAATAGGTCACTCTGTTTGTTAAATACTACCTTGATCCAAACACATATGCATAAGTGTTAGCGGGTCTAATATGCGGATGATATCTATGGTCCTATTTACAAGTACTCTGTTATTGTGAAGCTAAGTTACTAGATTCATGCATGCCCTACCTTTGGATTTGGGTGTGTCTAGATGCAAATGTGGATGTGGGGTTTGAGTGGATGCTCACAAGGAGCACATGTTCTTCTTGTGGGTGCATTTGGACGTGCTTGTAAATTTTCTTCTTGTGGGTTCCTTGAGCATCTACTCTTGCTTGAATGCCCAACACACAATTTTGACTTAAAACTTTTAAAAAGTGAAAATTTGACTTTTAGCATGTGCTTAAAAATCTAAGATTTTTTCCGTATTTGGTCTCCATTTTGACATTTCAAAGGGTAGGTTATTATTTTCAAAGAGGATTGTTCTTGGGGTGCCAAATAGCTTCGACTAAGGAGATCTTAGCATCTAAGGCAATCATTTAACCTTACTCTTGTGTCTTTTAATGATTTTTTTAAAGATTCTAATTATTTTTATTGAAGTTTAGGATGAAAGCTTTCACATTTTTTCTGTTTTTTTAAGCAGAAATGAAATGAAGGAATTTTAATAACATCCATGAGACCAGTGGTCTAAGGGACTCAGAGGAAACCATTTAATTTGTTTGCTGCAATTTCTCCAAGTTGACCCTTCTATCTGCATTAAGAAAGTAGCCATTTAATGCAATCTTGTCTCTTCAAAATGTTCATTCATTTTGTTTACCGGTAAGTTGACATTGTATTGCTTGCGAATATCTTTATAAGCTGCACACTGTTTGGTAAAATGCCGCAATTCAAACCACCCCCTACCGCTTTGTTGCAAAATTTACAGGTTCTTTCCTCCCAATCCTCTTTGTGAACTTTCCATCTTCCTGTCTCACATCTCAAATGGTGAGAGCTGGTCCTCGGTTGGACAATTAGGATTTTGGCCTTTTCTTTGAAGAAACAAGTTTATCTCTCTATTCTAATGTTTTTGTATTTTTGTATTTCTTAGTGTATTTCTAATTTTAATTTATTTAATTTCTTATAATAGAAAGAAATTAGATTGCAAGAATGGCGTGAAAGTTCAATAGGTGGCGAAGGAATTGATAAATTCAAAATTTATATATAGCATCTGCTTTATGGGGACATACACCTTAGTTGGACAGATAGGATTTTGGAATTCCCTTTAAAGAAACAAGTTTAGCTCTCTATTCTAATGTTTTTGTATTTATTTGTATACTTGTATCTTTGTATTTCTTATTGTTTTTCTAATTTTAATTTACTTAATTTCTTATATTAGAAAGAAATTAGATCGCAAGAATGGTCGATAGCAAAAGTTCAGTGGGTGGGGAAGGAACTGATAAATTCAAAATTTATATATAGCATCTAGTTTATGGAGACATACCACAATAATTTCAGAGGCTCTAGGAGGTGGGCATATATTTGGAGGTGTAATTATCATAATAGAAAATCAAAACATAACTCATATTCTCGAGTGAAACTCCACTATATGGGCCTAGTTGGTAAAGGGATGAGAATGTGCACAAATAGTAGGAGTTTTAAAAGAACATGAAAAAGGTTGATAGATTGGTTCTAAGATCAAAACAAACTGCTTATAATGGTATAGCCGAACAAAAAATGCTTTTGCCCATTGATTCAGTTGCAACCTTCAAATATCCATCCTTGCTTGTAATAGAAGGGGAAGATGAAGATGGAGTACATATCACTACCTGCAATAGAGGTCCATTGGACAAGACATTGTTGAAAAAAAATTGCATGTTGCCTCTATGTCAATGGTTTTTCTTTCAACTTGGTGAGATCACCATATTGGTGGGAAATGGTGTCGGCAATCAATAGTGCGCCGGCTGGTTTCACAAGTTCTCGGTTTGGAAAGGTGCATACGACCTTCTAGCAAAGAGAGAGGGATGCTATAGAGACCTCCTTTCAACCAATTAGAGATTCTTTGATCGAATCAAGTGTTTCTATTGCTTTTGATGGATGGAAAGATATTGAAAACCTTTCATTGATTAATGCTATTGAAATGTCCCCCAAAGGGGCAACTTTTTAGGGTATTTGATTATGAAGAGGAAGTAAAAGATGCACAGTTTTTTCTAGATTTCTTTTTGAGTCCATAGAGATGGTGGGTAGTGAGAATGTGCTCCACGTAATCACAAACAATGCAAAAAAATTGTATGGTTGTGGGTCGTTTGGTTGAGGGTTGATATGAGCACATTGTTTGTACACCATGTACCATACACTCTCTCAACTTGTGATGCAACAAATTGACATTCAAATAAAGTGGGTGAAACAAATATACATAGAAGGCGAGGAGATCTTGGTGTTTGTAACAAACCATTAAGTGCCACTATTAATGTTTAGATATTTCTCGAGTGGAGTTGTGGATGATAAATTTTAGATTTAAGTTAAATTTTTGTCATGGTCATGTGTCAATTTGTATGTGAAATTGATTAATATTTATTATTTTTTAAATTTGTTATTTACATATTGATATTGTTATTAACTTAGGTTGCCAATATCTGATTGCATCACACACTATTGCTATGAGATGACTCTTCAAGGTGAGAGAGCCATTGGGTAAAATGCCTATTTGTAACCAATAGGATGTATGGAAGACTTTACATTTAGAGAGGGCCGATAAGGTCAAGACATAGTTCTTGGATGACAATTGGTGGGCTTGTGTGGAATATGTATTGGAATTCACCAAGTGTATCACGACTCTACTTTGATTTGCTGAATTAGATGTACCTTGTTTGGGGGATGCCTATGATGGCATGGACATAATGGTAGAGAAACTAAAATTTGTAATACAAAAACATGAGGATGACCTCGTAGAATGTGAAACCTTATGGAATAATGGCCACCCCATTGCACCTCCTTGCATATGTTTCTATGGTAGGAAATTAAAAGCATAAAGAGATGAAGAAGTTGCTAATGGCTACATGTGGTCATTTAGTGGACTTTCAAGATGAAGAAGTGGAGAAAGAAAGGAAAGAATTTGGCATGTTAGCCTTAGGAAAGTCATACTCCAACAAATATTAATGACCAATACTCCATGGAAGTTGTCACATGGTGTTGTGTTTCTTGAGATGCTCCCGTATCTCGGCAGCTGTTTTGCCAGATAAAATATGAGGGAGCTGATTATCAGCTACGAATAATTTGAGAAGCATCACTGCCTCCCGATTATTTGGATCCCATGTAGCTTGATTAGTACTAGCTCTAGTCGGATGCTTTGTAATACCTAGAAGAATCTGATTTGTATTATGATATTCAAAGATCTTTAGTATTTGTTGCTTCCATGTGCTATAATTTCGACCATTGAATTTTCATTTGCCCTCTAGTAGAATATTAGTCAAAGATAAAATATGATAAAATATGAGGGAGCTGATTATTTGCCAAAGATAAAATATGATAAAATATGAGGGAGCTGTTTTGCCTGATAAAATATTAGTCAAAGATAAAATATGATAAAATATGAGGGAGCTGATTATTAGTCAAAGATAAAATATGATAAAACATGAGGGAGCTGTTTTGCCAGATAAAATATGAGGGAGCTGATTATTAGTCAAAGATAAAATATGATAAAATATGAGGGAGCTGATTATTAGTCAAAGATAAAATATGATAAAATATGAGGGAGCTGTTTTGCCAGATAAAATATGAGGGAGCTGATTATCAGCTACGAATAATTTGAGAAGCATCACTGCCTCCCGATTATTTGGATCCCATGTAGCTTGATTAGTACTAGCTCTAGTCGGATGCTTTGTAACACCTAGAAGAATCTGATTTGTATTATGATATTCAAAGATCTTTAGTATTTGTTGCTTCCATGTGCTATAATTTCGACCATTGAATTTTCATTTGCCCTCTAGTAGAATATTAGTCAAAGATGCTATAACATGTTTTTCAGTGAAAAAGTGTGGAAATCTGTGAAGGCATGTACTTCAAGGCAAAAAAAAGCCAAAAAAAATGAAGGGATACCTAGAAGAGAGCTCAAAAAACCCAGTAAGAATATGTTGTTGGATTTTGGATCTATTGACTTGAAAATTGAAGCATGAAAATTGAGGCACTCAGGAGAAATAGACAACCTAGTTGAGATCTTGAAAAACCCATCAAGAATCTGTAAACTTTTTTTGATCCGGTACAAAAAATTAGGGTTTCGACCTAAAACAGCCCTGGCTGCAAAAAACCCCAAAATAAATGGAAAAAACGATGCGTAGATTATACAGGATCAAAAAAACAATGATTTGAGCAAAAAAAATGCTGCGATTTGTAGAGGTAATAGCACTCTAAAAAATGGTGTGATTTTTGCAGACTTGAGCAGCAAAAAACAAAAAATCGCTGGGATACAAACAGCAGATTGCAGAATAATGGCTGTTAGTAGCAGACAAAAACCCTAGCATGAAGCAGATATCATAGAAAATCATATCGAAAATATTGCTCTGATAATTTTGAACAAAAAATTATAATATTTTTAGAAAAAATTCAAAGAATTGGGGCTCTGATAACATATTACAAAGTAATTGGTAAAATACTTGTTTGATATTAACAATGATCAAGAGATCAATTTATACAAGAGACTGAATGATGTTTCCTTAGGAAACAATCGTAAAGAATACAAACATTCTATTCTAGAAACAAGAAACTGAATATTATAAACTTTCTATTATATACATGAGATTACAATAGATAAACATTAGATACTAAACAAAGATAATAAAACTATCTATTATCGTAACAGAGCTTCATTGAGGTAACTTGTCCATATGACTCAAAATCTTAAGGCTGTTCACTTTATCATATGACTTTACAAAATCTTAAGCCAGTAATATTACCCTATTAAAATATTCACACCAATATCAAATATTTCAACATTTATGACAGTTCATATTTATGAGATCACAAGATCACATAATCGTAAAGTCAATGATGAAAAAGCGACTTTCCATAGCTACAAAGCCTTTGGTAGGGGGCTCTTGCTCATTCAAATCATCTAACTCTGTTAGGAAAGTATTTTCTATCATCAATAGGCTCCAAAGTAGTGAGAACATTGTCTTTATTTTCCCAAGGCTGTGAATTCGAGACTTCAACTTTTGATTGAATCTGAAAGATATTCCTTTGAGATGAAATTGTAAGAGTCGCGTGAGGTAATTTATGCTGAGGGGGGTCCAGCTGCATTGTTGGAAGGACATAAGTTTAGTGGGAAATAGACAAAGACTGCCCCATTTGCTGTTAAGTTGACAGTAAGCAGCAAGATGGCTGCCTAATCAGAGGCAGGGAAGATCACCTATTGTGGCTTTGCGAGAAGTGTTGAGCAGTAACACTGTTGGTTTTAGTAGGGCATCTCTTTGTTTGTTTTAAATAGGGGATCTAACACTAGGAGGTGTGGAAGGTGGCAACTTGTCTAGAGTGCACAGGACATTTCTGCAGTGATTGGAAAGAGTTTGGAGGTGCAATGCTTTCAACGTCACTACTTGAATTTGCTTGATAACCTTAGGCACCATTAATGACTTTGTGTGACTACCCAAATTGGGATCAGTAGAAGTATGAGCAAATAGAGCAACTTTTCTATCTTAGTACATGCTAAAGATAATCTGAAAGTATGCCATAATTGGTTGAAGTTAGTTGGAAATTCGGCCTTGTCACTCACCAAAATGTTGTACTAGACAAAGGAGAGAGTTTAAGAGGCTTGGAAATGATATGAATCTACAACCAAATTGACTGTGCATGGGTGCAAAACCAAAACAAATGCTCGATTTGTTCAAAGTGCCAACAAAACAGGCATATGGGGTTTGACATAATACGAAGTAATTGGTAAATATTTACTTGATATTAACAAAAGCTAAGAGGTCAATATATGCAAAAGAATGAACAATGTTTCCTTAAGAAACAATCGTAAAGAATAGAAACATTCTATTCTAGCTAATAGAAAACTAACAGTTAACTACAAGCTAACTAAATATTAGAAACATTCTAATATTTACAATAGATTACCAAATAGATAACCATCAGATAATAATAGACGTTATCTTTTATCGTAATACCCTCCCTTAATGGTTAATCTATCTACAACACTAAGCTGTCCACCGAATTTGACAAACTTATCAGGACCAAGAGGCTTGGTGAGAATGTCTGTAGTCTGATCTGCTGTAGGAACATACCGCAAGTCTATAGTCCTGTCTTCAACCAGCTGTCGTA
Organism: Cupressus sempervirens; assembly: GCA_028749045.1. Lineage (NCBI taxonomy): Eukaryota > Viridiplantae > Streptophyta > Pinopsida > Cupressales > Cupressaceae > Cupressus > Cupressus sempervirens. Next base: position 56,827,076 of record CM053791.1, read on the forward strand.
TGTAGTGACATTGAACATCCACATGTTGGGTTCATTCATGGAAGATTGGATTCCATGCTATTTGATAACACCTTTCTTATCGACAAACAAAGTGGTCGGTCTTGTTGGTGACATCTACGTATCCACAAGCATTCGATGAAGCTAAACAACTTCACAACCTGCCTTAACTATCCCTTTGTATTCAACTTCTGTAGAAGAGAGAGAAATTGCCTACTGCGTTTTGCTGGTCCGTGTGATGACATCGGATCCCAAATTGAACACATATCCAAAAGTTGACTTTTTATTGTCAACAGAGCTTGCCCAATCTGAATTTGTGAACCCACTAAGTCTAGGATTAGACTAAGTAGATGATTGAGATGGGCCATTATCCTTGTTAAAGGATTGGGTTGAAAATGCTTGTTCAGAGGAGGACAAAGGAGCACTACTACCAAACTATTGTTTCCAATGATCCTATTGCATAAGTTTGGTGCATAGATTTGTGAACTTTAGGTCAAAACATTATTTACAGTAATGTTGAGCGTCTCAATAAAGTGCTCATAGGATGGTTGAGCGTCTCAAAATACCCAAAAAAAACAAGATCAACCCAGTTGAGATCTGCAAAAACACATTAGGAATATACAAAATTTTTGTTAGTCCGACACAGGAATCGAGGGTTTTCAAAAAATCTTAGTTGGATTAAAAAGCTTGAAATGTTTTGTAGAGTTCTTGAATAGAGGGCGGATTTGCAAAAAAAAGACAGATTTAGCACAAAGAAAATTGCAAAAAAAAGACAGATTTAGCACAAAGAAAATTGCAAAAAAAAATTGATGCCTAATCCCTAGTTTGGTTTGGAGGAAAAATATATGCAAATTTTGAACACGCTCAAGCAAATATTTTGAAAATTTTGCACTAGTAATTTCAAAATAGAAATTAATTTTTTTTGAAGAGGCCAAGAAATTACCCCATATTACGAAGTAATTGGTAAATATTTGCTTGATATTAACAAAGACCGAGTGGTCAATATATACAAAAGAATGAATGATGTTTCCTTAGGAAACAATCGTAAAGAATTGAAACATTCTATTCTAGCTAATAATAGAAAACTAACAGTTAACTACAGACTAACTGAATGTTAGAAACATTCTAATATTTACAATAGATTACAAATAGATAACCATTAGAAAATAATAGACGCTATCTGTTATTATAATATGTCACACGTAAATGTGTTAATAGCTTGCCAAATGTGTAATCGTGGGCTGTAGATTTGGTCTCTGAATTGTTTGGAAGCTTTTATTTCAAATAAAAGACGGAGGGTGAAGAGATGATGTTGAATTCACCTTTCTAAACCATAGGCAAATGTGGTGAAAATCACTTGTATTCGTTCTTCTAATTGTTCTAGTAAAATTGTTAGATGTATAAATATTCTGTGCAAAGATTGAAGAAGCAGTACCTCCATTACTGTTTAGAATATCTGCCTTATCTAGTTTGAACTTCAACCTCAACTTGTGGCTATGAAAGCCAAGTGGAAGTTGCCTTGGAGTTTGGATAAAATCATAAATGTCTAATGGCTTTTCTGGTATATGTGAGAGTGCATCTAAGAAATCTCTGCTAGGAGCCTGTCTTGGAATATGAGGGTGGGAGAATAGCAGCTGGACTATTAATAAATACAGAGCATATTGTATTTAGATGCTTGAGATTTTATATTGCTTTTGTATTTACTTCTTCTGAATCTGTATGAACTGAAGTAGAGATCATAACTGGCTACAACAGCAGTAAGAATTCTATCAAATATGACGTTCATAACTTTTAACCCTGCAAAATGATTGCCAAATGACATAGACCACAGGATTGTGCTTATAGCATTCTTATTGTTAGTTGAGACAGATGCGTATTTATACCCATCTGCAACATATATAACATGCACTAACAATGAAACTTAATTTCATAAGGTATTCAGACCAGTGAATAATCTAGTAGGGGCTGCACCCAGCATCATAAGTACAAAAGTATTTAAACTATGTTGTCAAATTCTTCCCTTGCAACACCAAAGTCTGGTCTGTTTCTTGCAAAAGTCTGGTCAGTATTCATTTCTTGCTAAAGTCTGTCTGCCTCTGCCATTCAAAGTCTGCCCAAATTCTGTTGGATGAACGTGGCACATACTTTGCCTTTTTTGACCTGGGCTGAATTTGGCCAAAATATGTTTTTTTTGACTTTTCAAAAGCTTTTTTGGTCTAATTTAGTCGATTCGATCTCTAACCCTAAAATAGACCATTAAAAAAGTGGAAAACTTAAAATATGTATCATTTGGACTAAAGCATTAATATATATGGTGGTGTGTTTTGCAATGTTGCTTTACTATTAGCACAGTGGTGTATGAGCTTACTTGCTGCTTCACATACATACATACATATATACGTATTAAAAAAAATGCATGTTTTTTTATGGACAAACCCAGAACAAATTTGAAAATTGAATGAATTTTGAACCAAAATCTTGAACCCAAATCCGTACCGGTGACCTGGTACTTAAATTGCAGTCAGCAAATTCGGTACTACTTTTAATGTTCGGGCAACTTACTGTGCCATAAGAAGATCCATAATAAGTGCACTGTTACAAGCTAGGGTTGCTGTTGCATCAAGATGTTAATGCCCAATACAGCCACTAGACTTATAAAAGACACGAAAGGCTGTTAAACCATGTCATGAATCTCAAGGAGGAATGTTGGTGGTAAGTCCAACAATCCCACCCTTTGCATTATCTGAGGGGATTTGAGCTTGGGACCAAGCTTTGATACCACTTGTTACAAGTAAGGGTTGCCATTGCACCAAAAGATGTTAATGCTCGATACAAACACTAGACTTATAGAAGACACAAGGGACTGTTGAACCGTGTCATGAATTCCGAGGGGGAACATTGGCAGTTAGTCCAACACATACAACATGCCTTCCGTTCGGCAGCAACAAAGAATGCAATTTCTAATCTGTGAGTGTTACCTAGATGAAAAGAGCACTAAGTCTTCCATTCATTCTTATGAAAGATGGGCTCTTGTGGAACCTCTATTCATGAAAGGCTCCATGAGTTTGACTCAAAAAGTACACAATTGAATCCTGATAGCAATATCACCATTTGATTTGCTCCGGAAGATATCTTCTACTTAGAAATTTACTATCAATAATAAAATGAAAACTACAATGCTATAATGTTTTTTTAAAGTTTATATTTTATGTAAAGGCGTGTGTCCCCTCACCCCTTTTATTTATTGTGTGTAAAAAATAACCAAAACTTGTTGGGTTGTTTGGGATCTTTTCTCTGGGGTCTTCATGAACATCCTTGAGATGTTTCCCAATTCAAAAAAAACATTGCCCTCACTCCCTTTATTTATTGTGTAAAAAATAGCAAAAGCTTGTTGGGTTGTAGGGGATTTTTTCTCTGGGGTTTTCATAAACATCCTTGAGATGTTTCCAAATTCAAAAAAACATTGGGGATGACACAAGGACAATTTCGACCAGTACTACTTATGTACTTGGAACATCCACTGCTGGAGACGTCCTTGTTTTGGCCCAAAATGCATCCTAGGGTTTCATAGGGTGGGATCTGTTAGGTCTGCTGCTCTAAACAAGCAATGCAAACTGACATATTGCTTAAATCATTTATTATTAATTTAATTGACAGCGAAGTAACATCAGACAATTGCCTTGCCATCAGCTGGTTACATTTTGTCCTCATTTGTTGTTAAGAATTTAATTTGGATGTATAGTGTATATGATACTGTGTTCTCTGCTTGTTCTGAGGTCCATGTGACACATTACCCAGAGATTTTAGGCACTGGTTAGTGTTGTGGAGCTGGTTCTGATATTCTTAGTATTAATAGGTTCCATAGACTCTGAATGACGTCTTAGTCTCATTTTCATGTTCACTGATGATAATGAAGAATCTTTATTGATATTTGCATTACCACTGCTGCAACAAACCAAGATTTCAGTGAACCATTATGGAAATGATTTTCTCCTTCAGAGGACCGTATAGTGTTTTATCCAACTTCTTCACAAGAATTACAATTAATGCCAATGGTTTAATTCTCATTTCCAAACTTGCCGAAGAAGATAAAAAAGCCTAATTGATGATTGTGTCATTGTTGCAGAGAAGTGACTGAGATTAAACTTTTGTAAGCATTTGAGATGTTTCTTTTTGATGGCCCTGAGAAAGCACCTTTGCAGTTTCAGTAGTTTTACAATCCAGTAGAATGCAATGCTACTATTTATCTTGCAATGTTTTTCGGTCTAATTTTGGAATGTTTCCAAGTCTAATTAGTTTTTAGTGTTACCAAGTACTATTATTCACTGGTATTGGTTTGTTAAGCTTTTTATCATCCAATCATCATGAATCATTTTTATTTGCTTGTAGAACACCTATGATGTACAGAAAGCTCTTCGAAAGAATGGTGTACAGATCAGTTCGTCACTTATGGTAGGAGTGAAACCTATGGATCCATTTCAAAGCCAAACCTTTACTGAAAAAGCAAAGACTGGATTTATGGTATTGCCACCTCGATCACCCGGAAAAGTTGCAACATTAACCTCAGCTACAAAAGCATTTTCTCGACCTTACTATTTGCAACAATCAAATGAGAGAGGCCAACGCTTTTCAGGGGCCATTGCTTCGCCTTCCAAATCAACTATATTAAGAATAGTTGATTTGATATTTGGTGTATGATCTATTACTTGTACAATAAATAGAGATAAAAACACTTGATGTGGAAGATCCCACATAGTTCTCTTCATAGCATTTACTGGCAATGTAATTGTGATGCAATAAATTGCAATAATTCATCCTATTACTGAGATGGCAAGAATTGACCTTTTTACTTTTGCAATGCGGTGGGTGTATGACTTATTAAACTGTGGTTTTTGTCACAAGAGGAAATACTATTTTCATTCATTATAACAGGATATATGCTTTTTTCTGACTTAAGTTTTGGAACTATTAAAGAAAACACGTCAACTTCTGCATCAAATAACCAGAAGACTTAAGTTAAACTATCAAAGTTCTTTTAGGTTAGGAGCTCGAGGTCTAGCTCCTCATTGATAATTTCATTGAAACTACTTGACAGTGATGAGGGAAGTTTTTGTTTATCTTGAAAAAAGCCACACCTTTCTCATAGGAGGCAATTTTTAATGTAAATGGATAATACAAAAGATGAATGCTAGTTACATATTAGTTATGCAGGGGTTTAGCTTTGATGTCTGTATTGCACACTATTGAAATTGAGTTGTGGGAAATGGAATTCCAGAAAATTTTGATGAAGATTATACTAATGAAATGTGTGCTGATTTTCTTTACACGTACTCCTGTAAATATTTTTTTCTCCCTTCTTGAGTAACATAATAATACAGGTCTCTCTCTTTGCTAGCTTTCATTCTAATGATGGGTCATGGATCATTACCCAAAACCTTGATGGAAAAAAGTGCTCACACAGTCAAATCCAGAACCTACTAACCCAATATCTAAGGTTTAATGATATGAAGAATGGAAAAGACTTCTGTATCAAGTTTCAATGAAAAGCTTTAAATATCCCATGCTTCTGTTGTTCGCTCCATAATACCCCACCATCCCTGGAGAGTCAAGGCAAGCTATTTTGAGCTGCAGATAGCTTTCCTAGTCCTTCCTCTATGGGAGGCCATGGCTAATTTCATTGAGCTGGTCTCAGATGACAATACCTAACAGAATAAAGAACATCTTTCCAAGATCCTCTACCTATCTTATCTACCTAACTATGAACAGTTTAAACTGCATTTTCCAACCTGGCTAGAGTGAGTTTGTTACCGGTGAAGTGTGGAGCCACTTTCAAAGTTCTTTATAGTGAATGAATCAGAAATTTATCTCTGGGATTGCAAGGAACAAACTTGAGATCTAATCTATGGGCGAGGCACCATATAGTGGATCATTAGGACACCTAGAATGTATGGACATAACTATAACCTTTATATGTTTTCAATGGGAGATTCTTGATCCACAGTTAAATGCGACTCTAGTAAGGACCTGACCCAATCTCATGTCTGTATCTCCCGTACCCAATATTTTATTTAAGGTTTTGGGGCAAGCGGTTTGACACCAGAGATGCCTAGGTTTCATTCTGATGTGCGAGACCTTTTGTAGTGGCCGTGGTAACATTGAGAAGTTGGGCTGGGACTCAAATTTTTAACCGAGTTCCACTTGAAATTTGCCGTGAGGGCCACTGAGCCATTCCAATGTAATTGAAGACTAAATACTACCCCCATAATAACGGAAGAAACTGTCTTACATCTTATTTCTTGGAAAATATGTATGGTCTGATAGGTTCCGTTCATTCCCTGAATTCTATCTGATAATTTCATGTTTGATTTTTAGTAACTTATTTATAATAGTTTTTGAAATAAAAATCAAAATATTTAATATTAATCTTTACAATTTTTTTTTCTCCATATTTTTCATGAAAGAACTTTTGTTTAGAAAAATTTAGAGGTTTTGATAAATTTTCAGCCAGCATATAGATAGTATTAAGTGTAACCATTTCAATTTTTTTTTTGGTTAAAAAATATCCTAATAAAAACTTTGCAATAGTTTTCAAATCAAATCACAAAATAGATAGCTGTATAGATTGTGGAACTCTACCAGAATTAATAGTTCTATGTTTTAACATATCAATTAATTAAAATATATTTTAACATTTCTACATTTCATCTCTTTTTAATATTTTTAATATTAAAACATACATGTCACTTTTAAGCTTCAATTTGATGAATTAATATTTCTATTTTGTCATTTCCTTCGTAAAAGAGATCTAAAATTCTATCGACTTAGGGTTTAAGTTCTCAAAACAAAAGTGCTGCAAATAAACCTTTTGGCTTCCCTTCCCTTTGTTACTCTAATATCCCAAATCTTTGATTCTCACTTCCTCCACCATCATGAATCTCCTAATCCCAATTCCCACTCATTCCTTTTTAGATTGCTTAAGCTTTGATCATACTTTGTCATGTATCACTAAATCTTGAAATGGAAATCCTTGCCGCCTCTTGTATTGAGTACTTTTTAAGCCTAGTCTTTACTACCTCAAGCATTGGATTTCTTCAAATTTTTACTAATCTCATGACTACCTTTTAATGCCTATTTAGATATCCTCACATCATAGACCCTCTACTTTCCATTCTTCGGATGAGTTGAACCTTTACAAATATTAATGACTACATTTCAATTGAAAATCAATTCAAGAGCCTCTCAACTCTTCATTTACTTAGTTTCTCTTATTTTTGTACCTTATGGCATGATTTTTTAAATAGTTTATTGCTGTTTTGTTGACTTTCGGAAAGCCTTTGACTCTATTCCTCGAGCAGCTCTCTTTCAGTGTCTTAGGGACATCGGGATTTCAGAGATTCTTCTTATGGCTATTATGAGGTTATACGAGCGCATTGTGGGCAAATTCAAGACTCCACAAGGCTTCTTTGATCCTATCCAGAGCACTATTGAGTTGAAACAGGGCTGTCCTCTCTCCCCCACTCTCTTTGGCATCTACATTGACAAGCTTGAGGCATTTCACCATGATTACTTGCTCTTTGGCGATTGTTGTTATTTACATTAGGTATTAATCTCTATTCTCCTATTTGTTGATGATGTGATTCTCCTAGCATCTTCTCCCGATGGTCTTTAGTGGCTCCTTGATGGCTTGGCCTCTTTCTGCGACTCACGTGAGCTAGTTGTAAATCTAGACAAGACTCGGGTTATGGTCGTCAATTGTATGAGGACATCACATCTCCATTTTTATGTGAGCTAGTTGTAAATCTGGGCAAGACTCGGGTTATGGTCTTCAATTGTTTGAGGACATCACATCTCCATTTTTACTTCCAGGGTATTGAGATTGAGATTGCATCTTCATATACTTACTTGGGGGTTAAGTTTTCTGGACCTCGATTTAGCTTGAGACCAGTCATGCAGCCTAGAGTCAACAAGGGGCTCGGCTCCCTCGCTATTCTCGAGTGACAGTGTTTTCGACACCACTTCCAGGACATCATGACTAAGATGTCTCTTCTTGACTCCCTAGTCAAGTTGACTGTCTTCTATGACTCTACTGTTTGGGGCCGCTCCCTCTTGGAGTTTGACTGGACCTCTATTGAGATAGTCCAAACTCTTTTTCTTTTGGCACATTATCAGATGTCATTGGTTCACACCACACAACATCGTTCTGGTTGAGTTTGGTGCTCACCCTTTCAGATTGGAGACCATCTTTGATTTAGTTCGGCTTCTTCATCGGCTCCGGAGCTTTGCTAATTCCTCTGATGATCGTCACAGATATTCCTACTTGGCTTACTGTTCCTCTACGGAGGTTGTGGGTTTAGACTCTAGTCATATGTCTTGTTGTTGGTACACCCAGGTCTCTGCTCTCTTGGGCTCGATTGGTATTAGTTTGAATCATCTTCCCCCCTTCCAGTTTTCTCTGGATGCTCCAACCCATCTTCTTTCACCTCAACAGGAGTTGAATGAGCATGTTAGACTTGACATCTATAGACAGTATGTTATAACGACTTGGAGGAATCCTCCAGGTGGGCTCCATCCACACATGGCCTTCTATGCTAAGCACTTTCTTGATATATAGGACAAGTACATCTTACGTCCTTGGTACCTCACTCGTTGTTGGACTCATGCTCTTCGCATCTCCTTGGGATCTTTTAGGGTTGGATCTCACCAGCTATGTATCCAGACTGATCACTAGATTGGTAGGGAGGACAAGATCTGTCGACTTTCTCACCTCGGGGAGGTCGAGATTGAGTCTCACTTTATTTTTCGTTGTCCCATTTACTATGAGATCCGAGGGAGATTCTACTATTTGTTCAGAGAGTGTCGGTCTCTTCCCTCATTCTTCAAATATATTGACCAACACTATCTTGCACTCTACCTTTAGGAGACCACGCGGCTTCCTGAGCACACTATACAGCTCCAACTTTGCTCGACATCGACTCCTACACAACTCATCACCTCTTTCTTCAGTCCTATAGTTCTTGCCTGAGGATCGAAGTGGCCTCTTTGCACTATCTTGGTTCACACTAGATCTGTGAGACCTCGTAGAGATTACACTCGTCAACGTCTCTCTAGGAGACCTTAGAGGCAACCTTTTAGAGTACCTGATTGCCCTAATGTCCACCTTTCCATTCTGGACTACTTCTCACTTATGAGGAGTTCTTAGCTGTTGTTATTCCTTTTTTTTTGGTTCTTTTGTTGTTTTTCTTTCACATTTTTTTTGCGGACACCATTTAGTGCTCCCCCTGCTGGCATTTGCCCTTTGTATTGTTTCCAGTCCGTTAGACCCTCATTGGTCTCTTGTTGGACATCAATAAATTTATCTTATCTTATCTACATTTTCCTTGCCTACACAACTCTTTAGATGTTACCCTTTGAGCAAGCAATTCTATCTAATCTTTCCTTTTGACATGCATTTTCACACACTAGCATTATTTAAACATGGGGATTCAACTATCATGTTGAGTGACTAGGAATACGATTAGTGAACCCCATTCAAAAATGAAAAATTGGAGGGAAACTCTCAAAATTCCTATGACTGGAAGTACTCACTTTTAGAATCTTATATCATCAAAATTGATTTTTTTGAAATAAAATATTATGGTAATTCCATCTCCTTGTCAGCAAATTCTAAAAACACCAATTCTTGAACAAGGTACTTTCGGATAAACCTCCACAAAAGACCACATTTCATACACTACTGCAACCAAATCATTGTCATGTATGATACTCATTTTCCCCCACTTTATCAAGAAATCATTTGATTGGATCTTGAAGATTACCAAAGAGAAGATCCTTTTAAAGTAGGCTCCGAAACGTATTCATCAATATTGCCAAAATCCAATTGCAGATAAAGATATCAAAGGAAAATAAAAGTTTGTAGGTCTTGGAGGTCAATAGACATTAGGGCTGAATCAACATTCAAAAGCCATTTTTGCATGTGACATCATATTTTTTGAATGGAGGCTAACTAGATGTGCAAAAGGGACATAGTTTGGCACAATCATATAACTCATACGATACAATTTTCGCCATTTATTCATCCCAACCCCAAATCATATTTATATAATAATTACTGTCAATCTTGTCCATCTTTGATTCCAAACTACACATCCACTATCAATATCTTATTTTAAGTTATATTAGATGCCAGGAACCAAAAGTTTCTAAAGCGAAATTATATGTAGTTCATATACACGAGCCATTAGACAACATCAAAACAAGTAGTCTTATACAACCTGCAAAAAATAACCAATCACAAATTACAAACTACGAACTACAAACCACCCTAAACAAAATAGAGAATGCCATAGAAGACCTTAAATTTAGCATTGCTGATATAAAAAAGGACAACATCGTTTCTAAAAGTTGACAATATTTTAATCTAAACATCATTGGTTGAGCATTTTCATAATAGTCCTTTCCACCAGTGAAAATAATATGATCTTCGCCCTATTCAAATATTCAAATATTGGCTCAAACAATACTGGTTTCTTGGAGTTTATACTATACTCCATTTGTTCCTTCTCTTTTTTGGGTTTAGACATAGTATTATCCTTCATGTAATATTCCACAACCACAACTCTCTGTCTTCTTTTCTATGAATATCCTAGGACCATAAGTGAATAGTGATAATCTCTTTCTTATAAACTAATGTGAGGCCTTTTCCTACATAATCATAAACTCGCTCTTTGGGATTTGCATGATCATTGTGACATGTAGGAAATGTTATCCTAGCCTATAGATACAAAGTAAGATCTCAAATCTTGATGGCATATCATTAGAACATGAATAGGCTCAATTGCAATCCTAATATGGAAAATTAGTACTTGAATTAATGTTCCTTTGTTGCAATGGATTTTAAATTGTTCAATGCACGTGAAAGAGGTACACTAAATGGAAGGAAATAAAAAAAATTCAACATAAATGATATAGAATCATAAACCAAAATATAATCTTATATTTGGTAATGAGATGTAAAGAGCTATTTGTAGTTGAAATCTAGACCTAATTAGAAATGGGAGCCTTAGGCTTGGGGGTGTTTTCATTAATACAAGTCTTTGGATTCCAAATCAAAAGGCTATATATATCCTCCTTGATATTTTTTAGCACAAGTATCAAATGAGTGAGCTAATTGACATAGTCCAACGGTTTCTCATGCTCAAATTTTGGGACTATTTGCCTTCGTTTTTTTGTTTTCAAATTTACAAATTTGTACCTACACACATGAAAGAGGCAAAATTATTTTGCCCTATAGGAGCTTCCTTAAGTCAAACCTCGTGTCGATGTTCCCACTTCTACAACAAAAATGGTGAGATAAAAAGAGAGCTCACTCTTGATAGGTCATATGCCAAATCATAAATGAAATTCCAAATCGATAAGATTATAGCTTAGGATTGATAATAATATGAGAAAATACTCTTTAGAGGTACCCCAACTATTGATGTAATACTGTGAATAACTCATATACAAAATCAAACTTGAATATAGATTGTTGGAACTTGGTACTCATTGTCCTCAAATCTATTCTCAAATGAATATAAAAGCTTGACCATAAGGACTTCAAATGAAATTACTAGATAGGTTTTTGAGTGACGAGTTGAGGGTGAATCAATATTTCAAAAAATTAAACTTTTAAAAATATGAAATTGCATAAAAACTTAATAATAGTGATATCGCTATCAAGATTTAACTATGTGATTTTTAGTCAAACTCATTGACCCATGTTTCATGAGTAGTGATTCAACATGAATCCATCTCTCATGAGAATAAATGGAACACTTAGCACTCATTGGATCTAGGTGATGCTCATAGGGGTGAAGCACCGGGACTTCCCGGGAGGTCACCCATCCTAGTACTACTCTAGCCTAAGCGCGCTTAACTACAAAGTTTCCTCCATTGTTAAACCTAAAGCTTGCAACCCCATTTGCAAAACCTTCACCAAGTGTTGTGCCTTATGAACCATTCATTAGAAAGCCCCTTAAGCTCATCAATTGATAAGTAGGATATAATTTCCATAGCAAGTCTAATTGTGATATTGCTATCAGGAATTAATTGTGTGATTTTGAGTCAAACTCATTGACCCATGTTTCATGAGTAGTGATTCAACATGAATCCATCTCTTATGAGAATAAATGGAACACTTAGCACTCATTGGATCTAGGTGATGCTCACAGGGGTGAAGCACCGAGACTTCTTGGGAGGTCACCCATCCTAGTACTACTCTAGCCTGAGCGCGCTTAACTACGGAGTTTCCTCCATGGTTAAACCCAAAGCTTTCAAGACTACTCTCTTGGGAGAAATAGATGAGGTGATTGAGAATTCTGATAGGGGAAAGACCATTCAAATGCACTAGGATTTCTCTGTGGTGCAATGCACTGGAAAATTGCTTAGGAGGTTCCTAATTATCTTCTCCCTCAAGTTGAAGAAATATGAAGAAATCCAATTATTGGCTGCAACATTGTCTTCCTGAAAAAGCTTTTTGATCTCATGATGAATGAAGGAGAAGGCTTGATAAAAACTACGTCGAAAGTGAGGGCTTGGAGAGTGACATGGAGGACACATTTACCAACGTGATAATCATCAAAGAAGGACCGACAGTGGAGGAAGACCATGAAAGGGAGAATCACCTCTCTACTATAGACCAAGCTACTCATTTTGGGCACTTTGCTAGCAAGGAGGATCCTGGTCACTGACCAGATGATTGTCTTCGGTTTGAATACAATCCTAAATACATAGATTATTTTTAATATAGTGACAGTAATAGATATGGTAGAGATTACATTTTTGTAGCTATTACTTGGTAGTCTTGTGCCCTAGGATTTTTGATAGTTATGGACACTACTAGATTTTGTTTCCATTCTGGTAAAGATAGTTGCCCCACTTTTTACGGCTTAGGACAAATTTACATACGGGCAATCTTAGCAAGATTCCCAACTTTCTAATATTGCTGATGTAAGATTTTATATTGATTAATATAAATGGGAGGTGTACCTACTAGGTATTAATCTACGAAAAGTAATAGTGCATAATAGTTATAATTTTAAAATTAGTCTATAATATTAATTACATCAACACATCAAAATCCATAGGGTGGGGCATGTCGAGAACTCATATCATATCAAAGCCACAATTTAGATTAGATTCATCAATTGCTTCTACAGTGGCTCACATGCCCCACACAATTTAGGATAATTTGAGGCCCTTCCAAATTCAATTGATGAACACCATTGCTCCTCTCACTCCTCTATTTATAGTTTTCCAAAAGTTGGAAAGAAAACTAAGGGGCAAAATAATAAATTGTCTCCATGTCAATTCTGCAGTAACCTTGATTTTATCTAGACTTGGCCTTGTTTCTTATTGATTCAAAAATTTCACAAAAATTTCAAGGGTTTGCTATGTTTTTGCAATAACTTTTTTGCTTTTAGTTTTTTTACTTTTACTTTTTTAATTTAAAAAAAAAAAAAATTCTCTCTCATTATTTAGGGATTTTAACATCATTTTAGTGAGCATTGAACACAAAAAATCATTGAAAAATGGGTCAATCCTTTCAAAAATGGATTTTTTGGGTGAAAATATCAGTTGGCTCTAGAATTAGCGATTAATAGGGTATAATTGTGATTTTTTACAGATTATTGCTTCTCTAGTTTATATGTTAGGCCTCATCATTTGTATTCAGATACATATCTAAGCCCTTTGTGTAGAAAGAAGAAAGGCTAGGCTCATATATCTCAGCATTCCTTCTTGTATGTACAATTTCTTGCAATTTACCTTTTGTTTATAGTCATGTACATTTTTGAATGTGTATTCTTTGTTTTGTTTTATTATTTTAGAGCTATTTGGAATCACTTTTTCTAACTTGGTCATTGCACAGAAATGATCAAATTTTTCTTGTATTGAAGCATGCCAAGGCTTCAAAGAAAGGAATGGTCAGCAAGTCTTCAATAATGCTAGGTCTTAGAGAGTCAGATAAGGAGATAAAAGAAACTATGCATGACTTGCGTGTTGTAGGAGTTGGCATCCTTACTTTGGGACAATATTTGCAAGTATGAAAATCCGGATTACTTAAAGAACTAAAATATATTTATGTTCTGAGATTACTTGTGAGAAGAACATCATATGTGAACTTCCACCAATATCCATGGAAGCAAAAATAAAATTGAGAAACATCTGTTTGAAATTACTAAATATTGGCCAGAGTGCTTTCAGGTATTATGATTTGATAAATAGAGTAGCATGAGATCATGCAATTAATGATAAAAATAAGATGACCACAATGGTTTATTATTTGTTAAAAATTAAATTATTTCTATTTAATCAAATCATTTCTTCTTTAACAATGTAAACTATAGGACAAACTGATTTCATTTGAAGAAATCATGCACAAGCGATGTGTTCAGAGCCATAAATTAATATTTTTGCAAGTCTTTTAGATAAGGTAGATGAAATTATAGATGTATTTAGAAATTGTTGTTTCTAATATATATTTATGGTATTTGAATCTTTTGATTTTCTAAGGGTTCTATTGAAGACTTACATTTGTTAATTTGGTAGCTTTTTTTGTAGTCACAACAGTTTTTTCATCTCTCCTAGAATAGGGGCTGGAAACTATTTACTGACAGATTTTGTAGGTTGCGTGAGACGATTCTGGTTGGGGGTTCCCCATGGAAAAATCTATGGGCTAATTACTCAAAATTTTGGACTTTTTTGATGAATAGTCCCTTCCTTATATTAAAAGAAATACAATAAAGTTACATATTCACAAAAAAAGGGGCCAAGGGAAATAGGATCACCCTGTGAGTTCATATGGCCATAGGATGGAAATCAAATAATCATAAAAAAAAGCTTTTAGAAAACATCAACAAACAAAGAATTCCTCATGCCGCCAGTGCAATGCTAGCCGAGGAAGGAGGATCCTTATCATCAGAGCCCCACCCAAGGGTGGGGTGAGTAGATGGCTCAGGGGGAGCCCATGCATCATCAACAGTAACAACATTATCTTCATCTTTCTCTCCCTTAGGCCTGGGAGGAGAAATGGCTAAGTCCAGCTGGGGAAACACCCATTTGGGGTCTGAGTGAGTAGAGGGCCAACCAGTAGCAGGAGGAGCCATTGGGGACCACCCCAAACCAAACCTTTGGGGAGGCGAGGCTGAGCGGTGCCATGCACTAAAACCTCCAAAAGAACGGTGCCGACCAAAAGCACCACTACTGGGAGAGTAGTGCGACTGAGAGCGAGGTGTGTGCAAGCGGTAAGAAGAACTGCTACATCCTCAATGGTGATCATGAGGAGTACGGTCACTGGAGGCCAAATATGACAGAACACGAGCAATAGTATAGGGGGCATTTCCCCAATGAGCCAAAAGCTCCTGTAAGTGAGCCACCTCCAAAGCCACTTTATCCATTTGTACTTGAATTTGCAACATGACATTGTTATAAATACATGCTTTAGCGTACATAGCCACATTAATGTGAAGTGTTTTGTTAGCATAAATGATTGCATTGCGATCTTTCCAAATGGTAAATAAGATCTCCAATATGGAAGCATGCCATATCTGGGCATATTTGAAGGGTATATGGGTATTATCACCCAGAAGAACCATATGCCAAGAAAAAGGTTTTGGGCAGAAGGGGTGAAAGAGATCATGGATCCATTGCTAATAACACTGAGCCCATCTACTGAACCAAAAAATGTGCAAAAAAGAATCATGTTGACCACATAAAGGGCAACGAGGGTAACTCCCAAGTGTCATAGCCGGGGGCCCAAAGGTAAGCCTTGGAAAAGAATACACCAAGCAAAATGCACAATTTTGGGTTCAGTAATGGCATGCCACACATTGGAGAACCTATGACTCCAAGTGCGATGCGAAGATTTCAAATGCCATCATTGGTTGAGAACATTAACTATGGGCAGGTGAGGAACCAACCATCAATAGCCTAGCCTAGGCTTATAGCTAGTTACCGGGGTGTTTGGATACCACTTCCAATCTTTCCACCAAGGGCGAGAGGATTGAATGCCCACTTTATGTAACAAATGTGAAGGCACCATAGAAACTAGAAGATCAAAAGTCTGCCGATCTGGACGAGTGAGCTAGAATTGCACTCTCATGTCTTCCTGCGACTGTAAGTTCATAGTAACTTTGGAAAAAAGATCTTTAGGGGTCCTTATCAAACATTTAAAAAAATGCAAAACACTAGCCCCGTGCACCTTAGCCAGGGGAATACCTTGGATAGAAAATAAAGGTAACCACCAGAGATTATGCTGGTTCATGGAAAGCCCATCTTTGAACCCAATGCCAACCCAGTGAAGCCAGGACTACTTCCCAGGCTTTTCAAATACTCTTGGCAACAAAAGTACCCTAAATTTGGATGGGTTTAGTGGTAACAAGAAGGGTCTGAAACCCAATCCCCTTCCAAGCTGGCCGATGAACTGAAAAGCCTAAGGAAATGCAATGTCTTAACAAAATCTTCTAGGCTTCATTGTCGGAAAGAGCTCAAATCACCCATTTGGCACATAAAGCAGTACCTTGCTTTTGAGTGGACAACAAGCCTAGGCCACTAGATTCCTTGGGAAGACAACAAGAATCCAAGGCAACTCTATGAAAGCCCTGGTGAGAAGCATCTGATGCCCAAAGGAAGTCACGTAAAAGGCGCTCAAGTTTGAGGTAAGAGGCTTTTGAAGGAGCCCAATAGGAAGAATAATAAACATGGGTGGCAGCCAACACTTTGGAGCAAATTTTGAATTCGCTTGCGAGGGAGAGAGGTTTGGTGATCCAATACCCTAGCTTCTTCTTTATTTTGGCAAGAACCACATTCTAGAGCTCAATAGCTAAGGCTTGGAAGGCAAAGAGGATACCCAAAAAACAAAAGACTTCCCCATGCTGAACCCATTTCCATTGATATTGCTCAAGCCAAGAAGGACAGGGAAGGTAAGACTACCTATAACAAAGAGTTTTGTGCCACTGAATGGTAGACCCTAAAGCAAGATAGAATGTGTCAAGACATTGCAAAGTGGAGGCAATATTCTCTTCATCCTCTATGAGAGTGAGGAAGGAGTCTTCTGCGAAATGACCATTCACAAGCTGATCACGGGAATCCAAGAGGGAAATACCCTAGACCCTTCCTTGGGAGATGGCATTTGTAAGAAAATACCCAAAACCTTTTGCTGCCAACACATATAAAGAGGGCACCAATGGGCATCCTTGGTGAATTGATCGATAAAGCCCAAATGCTTGAGACTGACGACCATTAATGGAGATGCAAGTAGAGGCATCTCCAAAAAGCATCTGGACTGATTGTAAAAAAGTAGGGCCAAACCCAAGAGCCTAAAGCATTACAAGAATGAAAGGCCACTCAATCCTATCATAAGCTTTGGCAAAATCAATTTTGAGAAAGATGGCCTATTGCTTTGAATATTGAGCCCATTCCGTCCTTTCTCGCACAACAATTATATTGTCCAAGATATAACGAGATTTGATAAAACCCGTTTTTTTGAAGATGACAGATTTTAAGAGAGAGAGAGCCTTGGCAATGATCTTATAGGAGATGTTCAACAACGTAATAGGCCTCCAATTGCAGATGTCTTCAGGGTCGCCCACCTTAGGTATGAACTTGATATTCCCCTTGTTAATAATATTGCCTAGAGAATGGGAATTGTGGGCCTCAATGTAAACCTTATGCAAGTGTGGACCAATCTCATCCCAAAATTGGACATATTGTTTATTTGTGATAGAAATTGAGAATAAAATAAAAGATAATAATTATAATTTTCACAAAGATCTTTTGGATTTTGAAATTTTTATTTTCCATAAATTGTTTGGGTGTTATTTCATTATATTTGTTATACTAATTAGTGGACTTATAATAATTTTTTTTTGCAAATTAGATTCAATCTAAGTCTTTCTTATACATCAAAAACATATTCAGCACTCGAAAGTCTAATCTAAAAATATAGAATAAGAAGTATGCTTTTTTATTATAATTATTTTCTAATTCTAAGAAATGCAACAAATCTAAACACATTGAAAATCCAGGGAATGAATCTAAAAAGGAAACTTCCTTTCATCACTGTACGAAACTTTATCTTCAATTGTTAACATAATATCACACAAATTTCACATATGTTTCTTTCAGGTAAAGAGACTTTGGCATACCATTCAATGCATAAGAGTCAACATTTCTATTAGAACTTCCGTATATAGTTGCTGGATTTTGTCCATATTTCTAGTTACGCACAAAACACTTATCTTGTTAGAAACAATGTTATTAACAGAAAATCAATTAAGAAGAAATTGCAGAAAGAAAATACATGCATGCTTGATTGTACCCACCTCTTCTTAACTCTCATATTTTCTCAGACCATCTACTATACATAGAATTTGTGAGTAGTATAACCCATTCCTCATTTTTAGAAAATAAGGCTAATAATATTTATAAAAATAATCCTCTCAACTCACAGGTACTAAAAATAATCTACGATATCCACAAACTTGTAGCCATGAGAATGACGAAATGCCAAGTATTGAAGAAAACAATCTAATAATTACCAGAGTGGAGAAACAATTTCTTTTCAGTGCACATTTTAGATACCATGTCTTCATTTAGGACTTAATACATTTTTAACCCAACCAACAACTGTACTTATACACGAAGGTTCACAGATAAATAGGAGCACATAATTATCCACAATGTAAAAACCATTACCTTTAAAATTTAATTCAGCTCTGATGAAACACATCATCCATATTAGGCTACATTGGGAATGCAAGAATGTATTGGTTTAAAATAAAAAGATCGATTTTTCAAGTGCTTTGATTCGTATGAAATGAGTTTATTTTCTATAAAGCACATAAGCTATGGGGAAACATCCCAATAGTTCTGCAAGTACTTCGAAACCTGTGTCGTCTGAATTGGAAATAGTGACCTTCTGACATCCTTCCTCTATATTTGTACCTTCTCTTGTATACGAATTCACAAATTGCCAATTTAGCTAATCAAAATTTCCCAGCATTCATATTTTATAGCTAACTGTTAACTATCGATCATATCTCTTTCACAAAAAATGAAGAAAAATCTAACAATAAGAAAAGCTAGATCCAATGAGTGCTAAGTGTTCCATTTATTCTCATGAGAGATGGATTCATGTTGAATCACTACTCATGAAACATGGGTCATCGAGTTTGACTCAAAAATCACACAGTTAAATCCTGATATTCACATCACAATAAGAAAAGCAACAATGTTTATGGGTTGAAGAGGAAAAGCTTAATCAATATTTAACATTAAGCCTTGCAAATAGTTCTCTGCCTTGGTAAGAACTAATAAAGAAGGGGCAACTGGAAGAAACGGGGATTTTGAAAGACGAGACAAGAAAATATGTTAAAAATGGGGCAGTAAGGAAGATAATAGTAAACACTTTGAACTCTATTATGCTCTAATTCATCCTCTTTTTCAAAATTAGGATTAACTACATCCTCTATCTCATAATTAAGATTAAATTGAATCCATCCTCTCTCTTTTGGAATTTCAGTCGTCTTTTCCTATTACCAAGGGGAAATGTTCAATTGACAAAAAAATCTTGTTTACGAAGAAAAAAAATGATATGGTTCTACAAAGAGAACTAATCTGGCTCTATTCTCAGAAAAATGCTATTAAGAGATAAATTTTATTAAGGGACAATGTCGGGTGCAACCACTAATAGGATTTGATAAACTAGATACTGATCATTAATAATATCTATTACTTGATAAGTAGTTGATATTTTGTATAGCAAGCCAAATCGTGATATTACTATCAGGATTCAACTGGGTAGTTTCTGAGTCAAACTCATTGAACCATGCTTCATGAGTATGAATCCATCTCTCATGGAAATAAATAGAACACTTAACACTCATTGGAAGTCTCAATGCTTCACCTCTCCAAGCATCACCTAAATCCAATAAGTGCTAAGTGTTCCATGTATGTCATGAGAGATAGATTCATGTAAATCACTACTCATAAAAAATAGGCCAAAGAGTTTGACTCAAAAGCTACACAGTTAAATCCTGATAGCAATATCACCTATTACTTGACTAATTTTATCAAGAGCAATTTTTTCCCCACCTAATGGTGTTGTAGACTAATCTGCAAGTTTGAAAAATAGTGTTGTACACTAATCTATAAGTTTGAAAATTATATAAGTACAAATGTTATATCTTCAACTTGGCTATACAGCTTTGACCAAACCCTATTGATTGCTACATTAGGGTTTAAGATTTCCTCAATTGTGCTACACATAGTTTAATCTATTTAAATGAAAAACAAGTATAAGATTAATCCTCATTAACAAGGCTAGGTTATAAAGTGACACACTCTATCAGTACCATAAAAAATCAAAATGGAGAATCTTGAAAAGTGAATTGAAAAACAAAATTGCTAGGAAATTGGAATGATGGCCAATAATATTTCGTCTGTAATTTATGTTGAAATGTTGTGTTGTTAAGGAATCATGAAGTGTGTGGTCCGTGATGCCTATGAACACTAACTCAAGAGCTTCCTTTTGTAGAGAGACATCAGGGGGGTTTATGTGAGCAGATGACATTGTGAGGATGAACATCCTTCCTTATTACCAATTGTATTATAATCTGTATACATGCAATTTCGATGGAAAAGATTAAGGTGTGACAAAGATTATTTCTGTGCATTAGTCTCATAGACATGCTTCCCTCAATGACTATTAGGGTCCACAATAAGAAAGCAGTTTGTGGTCCTATGTAGAGGGCTTGAGATTTATGATCATGGACTTAAGGGCTTGGGATAATGAGAGAAATATTGCTAATTACTTAAGGTTGTGATTTCATAGATATGTATATATTTATTTAATTATTTATATGTATATATTAATTAATTTTTTTAATGTATGATTGATTATATCTTGACATATTTTATGTCTATATTTTTAACATTTGTTTATATATATATACACGCACATATATAAGTGTAAAATTGTCTATAGATTTTCTATTCTTATTTTATTATGTATATTTCTTATTCAAATATATTATTTATTAATTATGTATATTCATTAACATAATGACTACTAAAAATTAAAGATGTAAATATTAATTTTTTAATAAAATTTGTAAAAATCTTAAGACTGCAATGAGAGTTGAAGTCTTCTATGCAATAGGTATTTTTGGTGCACCAAACAACGTAACCAACAAAATTGTTCATTTAGGTAGGGTCTTATTAGCTTTGTTGGTATGCTTAATTTTATGTGAAAGACATGAAATCTACATTTTAAACTATAGTGATTAAAGTTGCAGAAAGATGGACCACTTTTAATGTAAAGTCCAAGTTGTTATTATTGTAATTTTCACATGGAGATTGTACCTTTGATTTTGACTTCAATCAAATGAAATTAAATCCAATACCTTTATGAAAATTTGTGTAAAATCAATGAGAAGGAAATTTAGAAAATAATTTTGGAATACCATAACATCATTGAGAAGATGAAGTTAAAAATTATGAGTACCATACATCATAAAGAAGATGGAACCAAACCCTCACCAAAATATGGGTATGAATTGCAAACGACTAGAAGTTTACATGTTAGAGAATGGCCCCATGGAATGAGATTCCTTGAATAACATAAACATATCAAAATGGTAATTATTTTGAGCTAGTTTTCTTAAAAGAACATACAAGAAAATGAGATGACACTTGGGCTACCAATTCCTAGTAAAATTATATGTCTTGTGTTATAGAAATTGACAATCAAGAAAGTTAACCAATAATAATGTATTGATATGAAAAAAATCCATCAGTGAGTAATAAAAATTATAATAAGTTAAAAAATGTATTAATATGATAAAAATAATATTGATCATAATTCATTTGGTTATTTGTTTGGGTGACTGATTATTAGTGACCAATTACTTTGTCATTTATTTAGTCATGTATCTTTGTCTAACCTTGTGATTTTATCCAATGATCAAATTAGTCATTTATTTAGTAAGCTATACTTATAGATTACAAAACATTAATAGAGGCTGATCACTTTTAGTCATGTGACTAAAAGTTTTAGTCATGTAGTCATTTATTTTCCAAAATTCTACCAATGCTAGGTTCAAAACTTTATTCTCCTCTATGCTCAAAAGTTAGCACATCATTTTGCAAGTCATTGTTATTGTAGGAATTTGATATAGCTCTGATACCATGTAAGAATTTGCGTAAGGCAAGAATTCATCACCAAGATCAGAAGCTCAATAGATAGCACAAGAGAGACTAATGATGATCAAGATAATAATGGATATTCAATAATTGGATATGAGATGAATACACACTAGAAGTGCCTTGTATATAAAGGCAACTAGAATGACTAGGAGTCAACAAAGAGATAAACATGAAAACTAAGCACATGTCCACCAACAATGGATTATCCTCCATTGAGCACAGGAGTTTGTGTGATGATGAGAGGATAAGTTTACATATGTGTATCTCATAAAGAGATATTGTAGACACCATGTGCTCGAATAAGTTACTAACTCTTGTGTTGTCAACAAGACAACTCATATGACTATGCATATTCCTAAGTGTCTACATGACAACTAATTTAAAAATGCATTATCCTAAGTAAACTTAAGTAAAATGTAATAATATTTAATTATTTACACTAACACCCCCCTTAAGTACAACTTAGGGGAATGCACTTAAGCTCACAAAGCTAAATGCAAGATGTAATGTGGCTCTCGGCTACTAGGCCATGTTAGGTACCCATGTAAAAATGCAATGCTCTACATACAATGCTATGCAATGCAATGCAATCTCTCTGAAAATGGATAAAGAGGAAAAACCTGATGGGAAAAACCTCCTCCAAAAAGAGAGATGAAGTAGTACAAGATACATGCAATGATGGAGTAATCAAGACCCCCTAGTATGAAATACATCATGCATGTACAAGCATATATCCCCCATAAGAAAAAATAAATGATGGCATCCCCCCATATTGAATAATCTCCTGCAAGGATGTCATGAAGACAAAAAAGTATCCAATGCCTACAAATGATATTTCTCCCTTTAGGAAGAAGATACACCAAGTATAGGTGCAAGTATACTTCCCATTATGGATAGGAATATGGATGAGGAATCCATATGTAGTATGCTATGAATGCTACCTCTGAAGTCTGCTCATATGTTGACAAGTCCTTGATGAATGTAGATGCCACAAGACAATCTAGTGGATGCCCAAAAGAAGGTGGAAAACAAGGCAACATGTCCATGTATGAAAGTGAATCAAACTCCAAAGACAAGGAATCATCCTTATAGGAAGAGATGGGAAGAGAAGCAATGTAGCCTCCCCTCAATGATGAATGCACACCCATGAAAGGAGCTCCTTGATGACTGAAGAAGCTACACCATGAAAACTAAATGATGTTCCTCCTTGTAGGAAGAAGTGGTGCCATAGGTGTAGTAGAGAATGCTCCCCAACTAGTAGGAAGAATCCACAAAAGATATGATGTCTGATGAAACTAGAATACAATCTCCAAAGACTAATATGTCTCCTTTGAAGTAAAAGAGTCCTCCTTCAACTACTAAAAAGAAGTATCCACAGTCATGTCAGCCTCAAAAGAAAGATCAAGTGGTTGAGGGTCTGAGTGTTCCCTCACAACAAGTGAAGAAGAATTCTCCTCAACAAAGAGAAGATGGATGTCATCAATAATGTCTCACACATCTTCAATGTAAGACTCCACAAACAAAACTACAATATTTGGAAGGAAGTCATCCCATGAAGCTAAAATAGGAAGACATGGTATTTCCTGCTACACTGAATCAGAAGCATTTGTGGCTGGAACTAGATTAGTAGAAGCAACAGGAGCATCAGGAGGTATGATCTCAACTGGAGTTGTAGGTACCACAACTGGAGTGACTAGAGGTAGAATGTCCTCTAGTAATAGAGGGACTCATGGATCTCCTTATGCTTCACAAAGACACATCCAAATGTCATGAGGACTACTTGCCTTCCTAAGAGGAACAAAAGACTCCTTACTCATACTATTATACATAAAGCAAAGAAGAAGAGAAAGATGTTCCCAATTAGTATTCAGTGGAAATATCTTCGAATATAGATAAGGAAACACTTCCTTATGTTCTCTTAGATGATCAATCATCAAAGCACTCCATTTCTAATAGTTCCTTTTTGTCAATATGAATCTTAAACCAAAGTGACACTTTTGACATGACTTCATGAGATCAAATAATGTATGCACCCCCAAAATGCAAAAAAAAAATCAAAGAAACCCCCCTAATGCATGATTTGGAACTTTATATTTAGTGCAATTACAATGGGCCACTTGTCCAAATGAACCAAAGTGGATTTCTAATTTTGATGATTACAACAACAAATATGAAGCTATATCAAACTCAACAAGATAAGACACAAGACCTCTCAAGGATCTAATTAATTACAACTGCCAATAGGCCAAAATGAGACCAAAATTTGAAAGTACGATGTCTACTCAAAATTACTCCAAACTGATACCAGATTTGGAAAATAGAAAAAAATTATGCACTCCCAAAAAAATAGCACCTGAATATGTGTCTAGATGAGCTCGAACTAAGCTTTTGAAGTTGTGAAAATTGAGATTGGCAATTTTATATTTTTTTTTAGGAACAGAGATCTCAACCAACTTGCACCAATGTGTAGATCATGAAATTCTACCCTAAAACAAAAAAAATTTCTTAAAAAAGGAGTCCATATGAGGGAGATATTGCTATTTGAAAACCACCTCTGTAATTATTTTTTCTTGAATCACCATTGTCACACATTCAAAAATCAAATGACTCTAGATTTCACCTCAGACGTCCAATTTTGATGAAACAAAAGTCAATTTGAGGGTTTTTTGACCTTCTGAATGTTGATTTGCACCAGCAAGCTCCGATCTTGACTTGAAAAAAAAATCTCTCCAATGGCTATATAATGAAACTCCCGTGGCTCTGATACCATGTAAAATTTGGTATAGGTTTGATACCATGTAAGAATTTTCTTAAGGCAAGAATTCAACACCAAGATCAAGAAGCTCAATAGATAGCACAAGAAAGACTAATGATGATCAAGATATTAATGGATAATCGATAATTGGATATGAGATGAATATACACTAGAAGTGCCTTGTATATAAAGGCAACTAGAATAACTAGGAGTCAGGAAAGAGATCAACATGACAACTAAGCACATGTCCACCAAGAGTGGATTATCCTCCATTGAGCATGGGAGTTTGTGCGGTGATGAGAGGATAAGTTTACATAGGTGTATCTCATAAAGAGATGTTGTAGACACCATGTGCTCAAATAAGTTGCTAACTCCTATGTTGTCAACAAAACAACTCATATGACTATGCATATTCTTAAGTGTCTACATGAAAACTAATATAAAAATGCAATATCCTAAGTAAACTTAAGTAAATTGTAATAATAATTAATTATTTACACTAACAGTTATTATTAAACAAAACTTTAGCGTTCTATCTAACAATTCTAGAGTTATTCTCGTCTTCATTTGAATTACAATCTACCAAGGTAAAAGTACAAAGTTGTGTCACCTTTCAGGCTAACTTATTAGAATAACTGAATTTGACTATTTCTATCTAAAACTCAATTTTGTTCAAACATATGATCTTGATAAAATTATTCTAGCTAAGTTACATATGGTCTCACACTTTTCCACTTGGAAATGTCTATTAAATGTATGCTTTATACTTGTTAGTATCCAATTACTAAAGAAATACAATTATTTCAGAAAACTAACATTTCAATAACTCTTACTATCTTTTATGATTTTTTTTAATAACATATAAACACCATTTTATAGAGCTCAAAGTCAAGAATATTCACATATAGAGTTCATTGTGTTTTAGTTAGATGTAGTATTTTGTAATTAAAAAATTCTACAAGTACGTAATTTTAAAAGTTGGGAAGATGTCGATTTTGATAAAGAAAAAATATTAAATCAAATCAATAAAAATTAAAAATTATATGACGTTATAGAGGAGAGAGTCCTCTTTTAGAATCTATAAGTTTTCTTTTGGTTGGAATATAGTTATTTTGAAAAATGTGGTGGGAGATGAAAACTATCAATTTGAATAAGTTGAAGTTTGAATCATTGTAAAAGAGAAAATATAGGTCTAAAGCCAATTTTTATTTTTGATTGTTCTAGCTGCATATGCTATCTATAACATAATATGAGATCAAAGGGGAATAAGTTTATTTCCATCTAGTTTGTGGTGGGAACTAAACTCCTGATTTCCAACATTTTTCATTAACTAAAAAGTTATCATTAGAAAATAGGAAAAAAATTTATAATCCTAAATTTCATCCATTTCTACACATTTCTTTAGTTTACTTCATTTTAAATTCTAAATATTATTACCAATTTTATGTCATTGATGGTGAACAATTATAATTTTGTTAGCCTTTTCCTTTGTAAAAGGGTGACATAGGTTTGTGCTTTTACCCACCATCTTTTCTTTAGTTCCAAACTTTTCATCAATGTCTTAGTTATATAGTTGAAATATCTAAAAGCCTTACTTTTCAAAGAATAGCCAAGAAACATACCTTCATCGCTTCTTGGATAAAACTAACCAATATCATCATATTGCTTAATATAACATTTTCTTCCAAAAATTCTAAAATAATTGATTGATGGTGAATGTCCAAACCATAGTTCATAAGGTGTTTTGTCCATACCTTTTCTGATCTATACTTTGTTTAGAGTATATAATGCTGTATTAATTGCTTCCCTCTAGAATGTCTTTGAAACATCATTCTCAAACAATATTGCTTTTTTCTACTTCTACTATAGATGTATTTATTCTTTCAACAATCCCATTTTGCTCAGGTGTTCTAGGTGCAAATGGCTGTCTTTTGATTCCATTTTCTTCATAGAATATTTTAAACTCTCTAGATGTGACTTCTCCTCCTCTATCAGATCTCAAACACTTTATCTTAACACATGATTCATTCTCAACTCTATTCTTAAATATCTTAAACTTCTTAAAAGCTTCAAATTTGTCTTTAAGAAATGCCACCCACATCATTCTAGTAAAATCATAAACAAAAATTACAAAATACCTTTCACCATAGAATCCTCTTGTTCTAGAAGAACCACTAAGATCCGTGTGAATGATCTCTAGCTTGTTTGTGGTAGTGAACTTCTTGCTAAGGAATGCAACTTTCTTTTGCTTAGCCAAAATATATTCCTTACACACAACATTAGTAGGCATAAAAACATGAGGCAAGTATTTGACTACAAAAGTGCTACTAGCCTTCACAATCTTATCAAAATTATGTGACAAAATCTTCTATGGCACAACCAACTACTATCCACTTTAGCTACCAAACATGTCATCTTAGTACAATTCAACTAAAATGTATTACCTCTAGATCTAGTGTCAGTTCCAATCATTTTAATATCTATGTCTTTGATAGTGTAGGTCTTCTCAGTGAACAAAAATATATAACCCTTGTCCACCAGATGTCGAACATGCAACAAGTTATTCTTGAATCCATAAAAAAAATAGACATCATCAGTGTTAGTTTTACCATCAAGAGTAATGGATCCAATTCCTATTATATGAAAGGTTGCATTGTTACCAACTCTAAGAATACCTCCATCATGATTCTTGAATTTAATAAACTCATTCATATCACCAGTCATGTGATGTGAACAACCACTATCAATTATCTAATCAGGCTTCTTTTCTACTTGGGTAACTAAAGCTCTTTCTTCTCTAATTTCTCTATCAAGATCATCTTCCTTGATAGCTGTAAATCCTAATTCATCATCACTTTCGATTTGACCTTTCTCATCAGATTCTTCATCTTCATTTGCATACAAAATATTTCTATCTCTATCTCTTGTAGGCTTAAAATTTTCCTTATACTTTTTCTCTCTTTTATGACATTTAGATGCATAATGACCAAATTCATTACAAGTCCAACATTTAAAGATTTTCTTACCATATTTTTCTCTTCTCATTAGAAGGGCTATTCCTTCCTTAATCTTCTTGTCTTCATCAAATTTGCTGCTACCAACAAAATCTCCATGTGTCCTTGCACTCCTTGTAAAATTAGGTTGAATGTTCAGGGCACTAAAAGTTGTTTCAACTCTTGTAAGTTCTCTAGATGTTCTTAGATTTTCTCCCACTAATTCTAATCTTCCAAGTAATGTTTCCTTTGTGAAATCCTTAGTGCAAGGAATTACTAGTTGAATCATCTGAGCTATTGACTTGAATGGTGGTGTCAAACTTTTCAAGATCTTCCATTGACCTCATCATCTTCCTTAGTTCCACCATGAGACTGAATTACTACAACCATTTTTGATATTCTGCCAATATAACTTCTTACAGATTCATCTTCCATCATTCTAGCATCTTGAAATACACAAATCCAATTCTGTAATCTCATTCTTTTGGCATGATCACCACCTTCAAAAGTAGATTCTAATGCTTTCCAAATTTCATGAGATGATACAAATGACTTTACTTGACTGTATTCATTCTCTAGAAGAGTTTTCAATAGAGCTTCTCTTGCTCTCATGTTACACATGAATAGATCTGTCTCTTCTTCACTACATCCTTCAAGCTTTTCTTCTTCAATGATTGTCTTCTGACTCTTTGTCAAGATCCAATATCCTAAACCCATGCACAACAGATGAGTCTTAATCTTCTCCTTCCAACTATCATAGTTAGCCCCATCAAATCTAGGACTATCCTTTCTAAAAAGATTTTCCATCGATCTTTCAAAGCTATTAAGCTTATCCTTCAAGGACTTGATGCTCTAATACCAATTGTTAGAATATATAGTCCACTGATATAACTGGGGGGGGGGGGGGGGGGCAGGGTGAATCAATTATACAACTAATATCACAATTATCAAACTTTAACAATCTTAACCATATGAGTAATATAAACTTAAATCACAACAAGCACCAAATATGTTAACTAGGGAAACCCTTGATCATAGGGAAAACCTTGGTTGGGATGGTACCCAAAAGATGATGTAATCGGAGTCTATTACACTATTCAGTACACACGAGTCTCTATTAGGAGATATTGAATCTTTGTCAGAAGATTCCAAACCTATTAGGAGTTGTGGAAGATAGCTGGACCCATTGCCCAAACAACTTCAAGGGTAAGATCAATAAACTCGTTGTCCAAATGATCTCTATATTATTCCTTGAGGAATAATAGAATGGTAATGTATTGTTCCTTCCACTTTCTTTTTCTTATCAACTAGATCTCTTCTCCTTGAGATCTTGTAACTAGACCCTGAATCTTGCATCCAATAATCCCTTGGATCACTTACATACATTTAATAAGCACTCTGCTTCTTTTTGCACTTCACACTTTAGCAATAATGTCAATACTTCATACACTTCATATATCTTTCAATTAAGGAAAACAACTTTCCTTTATACCATATCTTCATAATAATTCCTTGAGTCAACCTTGAGGCTTTAAAAATTGATTAAAATAAGATAATTAATTAATTACAACTACAATAATACTATCAGGTCATAGTTTATACAAAACTTCACACATGCAATACTAATGCTTGCGCACTCACTGACATCATCAGTGGAATGTCCTTTGCCACTACCTGATTGCGCATATCTTCATTACTTCCTAGATGTAAGATAGCCAACAAGCATCCACAACTACTTTCCCAATACTCTGTCTCTAAACTGCTCTCTATATGTTAGGTACAACTCTTGTACATCTTTGATTCAACACTATGCACTTGACCATGTCGTCAGGACACTATGCCAGACATGTCCATAACTATACATGACCAAAAAATCAAACCATTGTTCGTACCATCAAGATCTCTATCTTCTACTCAACTAGCCTTTATAGAAACCATGCTATGTTGACATCAATGCAAAGCATAGTCATGAATGCAACATATCAATACTCTCCAATGCTCAAGATACTCGACAAAGTAGTATCATCAACATTCATACTAACAATGTGAGCATTGCTAGGAAGACAAATTCTAAATCAAAAGACACATGAATTATATACATTCCTTGTCAAACACCACATTTTTATATGATATAGATGGAGACAAATGTCTTATCACAATATTGAGTTTTCATATGTCAAGGATACCTAAACCTGGATTTGGATGTTAGCATCGCCATTTTGTTCAATACATGCATAAGATATGCTCAACAAAACATGTAAGCCACTATCATTAAGGAATGAAAACAAGTGGAGTGCTTAACCAAGGTCATTAGGGAGAGCATGAATGTCAACACACATCTAGCTTCTACACCTACAAGGTTGGGGAAACACTTAAACAGTAAGGAGGCCTCGATATGATTGACAGATGCAAAGCTTCATGGAATAGAGCCAAGGAATAGCCGCAAAGTGTTTGAAATAATGTCATCAACTAAATTCAAAGGCATGAGAGCTATGTAGATGAAGGCATTACACTTACCCTAATTGGGAATAGTGATTGCATCACAATTGAGAAATCTATCCTATATGAAATCTAAACTTGCCAGTGGAGCGTTAACTCTCAATACTCCAAGACTCAACAATATGAATACAATTACTCATGGAAATGTGGAATGCAAATAGAAGATCTAGAAAAAAGTTAAAATAATTTAGTTATTCATACTTATTAAATTGTCTAGTTAAAGATTATAAAGATCTTGCATTCCAAAGAAAAAGATGAATTGCAAGAGGTGAAACCCAAAGTAAGAAGATGTTAATTATAGTCCATCAAAGAATCAATTTTTTTTGAATTGAAAGATGAAAACATTATTTATTAGAAAGCTCTTCTTTTAAAAAGGGTTCTTCTTTTTGGCAGTGGAGTGTCCTAAGGAGTTCCACTATTTTTGACAGATTGTATGCTACATGATAGGAGAAAAAGAAGATTGTATAGGTTAGCAGTCTATGGTTGCGATATAGACTTTAAAGTTAGTATCTCTGTACGTATTTTGAATGCTCAATATTATATCTTATTCAAATGAATTTTGAATGAATGGAAAGCTCCATATCTTATTCAAAGGTTACATACTTTGAATGCTTTTCTGTGGTTTATATTTGAATCAAGATCGGATTATGGGGTCATCTTATATCACTGGGTTTGTACATTGGGCATAGTTCTTGTTTGTTTAATCATTTCTCAATCTTTCTATATGCATGTACAGGTGGAAGGAAGTATATTTCCATTGCCATATGTGGAAGTTGTTTCATTTTATTTATGTTATAGTTATTCACCCCCTATCGAAGAATAGTGAGGGTGGCTTTCGCTTTCAGGTTAAAAGTATTTGTTAAACCCATTCCTTGTATATCTAATTGAGGAGTTGTACCCTATAAAATTTAGATGGCGCTTGTACAACCCAATGAAAAAGTGAACCAACTATTCTTAGCTTTTTGTGTCTTCATTGTTGGGAAAATAAGGGTTATTTTGGAAGTTTTTTGTGAAGACAAATTTGTTCATCAACACACCTCAAACCTATCTAGTTTTATTCAAACCAACCCAAAATTGATCCAAAAAAACTTATGAACCAAATTTTTAACAACAATTTCTCAAATTTTCAGGTAATTTGAAACTTTGACCATAATTGACCTTATTAGGATCTTGTAGCACTAAATAGGTCTTAACAACTAAAACACGACCAACACTTGCACTCAACCTTCTGACACCTTCTCCAACACACCTTTTGACTTTATAACTAGTCCTTATTTGGTCAATGGTTGGCTAAAGCCATTTACAAGACAAAAATTCTATTAGGGTT
This sequence comes from Cupressus sempervirens, assembly GCA_028749045.1. Lineage (NCBI taxonomy): Eukaryota > Viridiplantae > Streptophyta > Pinopsida > Cupressales > Cupressaceae > Cupressus > Cupressus sempervirens. Next base: position 56,858,889 of record CM053791.1, read on the forward strand.
TTCCTTTTCTCCTAAGGTGCTTCTACACCACATATGTTTCCCCAATAATATTCTTAAAATCAACCCTATTCCATATTTTAAGATATTCTTTCAAAAAATATTTTTTTTTTTGAAAAAAGCAGCGGCTTTATTACCTGGTCTATAAGGGGCATGATTCCACCAAAAGGAAACTTTCTCCATAAAATTCTTAGCTCTTAGCCACATTAACTCAATCTAAAAGGAACCCTTTTTGGATTTGAGTCCAATTGAATCCTAAAGCTGACTAGGAAGTGATATGATCTTTAGAAAGGTAGAAATCAACTAGATAAACCCAATCTAAGCTTCCCTAATCACCAATTAAAAGAAAACTATCCAATTTTTTAGCGATTTTAAAGAAATCTTGTCTCCTATTAGTCCATGTCAAATTATCATTATTGAACTCAACATCAATCAAACCAATGAATATCACAAAATCAACAAAATCTCTTTGGTTTTGCTAACCCAACCTTTTCTACCTTTATTTATCTCTTGCATGAAGGATTGCATTGAACTCATCCCCTATTAAACAAAAATCCTCCTTGTTACCTCTTAAAATTGTTGAGAGATCATCTAATATCCTTTTCTTATGTGTATGATTGTTAGGTATATAGATAGTCAAAATATAGAAGGATGATCCTAGTTGGTTTGAGCTCACCATCACATATTGCTAGAATCTCCCATAATCAACTAACCTAGAATCCATAGTAGTTTCATTCTACAAAAAACCAAAACCATGAGAGGATCTGCTAGAACTAGCTAGCAAAAAATGCCACATTTTGAAATTATTTCTACAAAAATCCACATCCTTATCCTTAAATTTTATTTATTGCATAAAACCACATCTAACCTTATGTGATCAAGACACCTCTTGATGAGGAGAATCATTTCTTGGAAACTACAATTGGAACAATTGTTATGTTGCATTGATGTTAAATATATTGGTGAGGTAGTTTGGGACCTGATCTAAATATCATATCTATTGCACTGATGAAGAGGATTTGACTAGTTGTTCATAACAAAAACATCTAGAGGAAAGGTTGAGTTATGAAGAGAAAACAAAAAATGGATATTTGATTAGTTACTCATCCCGATGATGGATCATTGAGTATGATCCAAAACATTGATGCTATCAAACTTACACACAATCGCACCCAGAAGCATAAATATTAAATAGTTAGACTTTGACAAGATAAAGTGATCGTGTAAATAATGTTGCAAGAGGAGAAGCCAGTAATGTTCAAGTCTTGGAAGTGTGAGCAAAGATAGATCAAATGTGTAGGCTTGATTGAGTAACAAAGTAAAATACTAAGCAGTTTTAATGGACATGCCGAGTGATACTAATGTTAACTGAACCACAGTAAGTGTCGAGAAAATTTAGTGCTAACCTTGGTATCGATTGAGTTATAGTGTTGTTGTTGAAAAAGAATTTTTATAGTGACTGAGTAACCCAATGATGATTGAGTGTTAGAATTTAGTGTTCACCAAGGAACAACATTTTAACTATTTGTGAGGAATCATAATTTCTAACTAAGTTGATTTCTTGGGATATGAAAAATGTGTAGAAGATAATGATTGATGAGTTGGATCATTTAATTCTAGGATAGGATTAGGTAACAACTTAAGATATTAATTTAAGGAGAAGTTTCTAGAAAATAAGAGATCACTAGAGTGACTACTAGATACATTATATCCAATGGATTGAATCATGAACCTTGTGATCTATGATGTTGTTTAAGAGGAAAAAGATCAGAAATAGCTATTTAAAGAGGTATAGAGACAAAATTTAGAAGAGTAGTGTGTAGTGCATGCATGAGTGTAGAGAGGCTTTGCACATGAAGTTCCATAGAGTTGGAGTTGTTACTGATGTTGTTGAATAGCGAAGCTAAGCATAAGGCTTAATTGAGTTGAGAAGAGGTGAAGGGTGATTTCTTGAAGGGTTGCCAAGTGAAATTTAGATTGAGATAAACATGGAGGCTAGATAGTGAATGAGTACATAAGACCTGAATAGATATTTGTACATGAAAATGAGTTGTACTTAATAGATCAAACATGTTGTTACTTTCTAACCATTGTGAATAGTATTTGAAATCCTTTAATCAAGGTTGACCTAATAGTCATAAGGACTCAATAGTCTTTGTATATCCTTTAACTAGGTGACATTCTAATTGAATGTTCTAAAGTCCTCTAAAAAGGCCACTCCTAACAAGGTGATTAAATCTTTTAACAAGGTCACATTTAACAGTTTATATTGTAACCTTTAATAGGCTTGGATCCTAATAGGGCTCACTTAAAAAGAGTGAAAATTAGTGACATATTGTTGGTGGTTTTTTCTAAATTGGGTTTCCACATTAAATCCTAGTGTCAAACTTGTGTGGATGTTATTATGTTATTTTACTGATTAAGGTTTACATTCTCCAAGTCTTTTATTTTAGAACAACGGATAGCTAGCTAATGTCTATAATAGTTTATAGTAGAGGTTGAGCAATGGAATGATAAGTTCTAAAGTTGTTTAGGTGTTTGTTTGTTCAGTTGGTACATATGGACCTTGGATAACTAATCCACTCTCCTCTCATAATTTATTCTAAATATTCTAACAATTGGTATCAGAGCATTGGTGCTTATAGAGAGAACTTTTAAGGTACTCAAACCTAAAGACCATGGCATACAAAAGAGAGGTACAAAAGTTGAACAAAGAATTTTTTTTCTATATGGCAGAAGTTGATGAGGCTACATGTAGCTAGTATTGGTGATGCTGCATTGGATTTTCTAGACAATGCATATGTGGACATAACAATAGTTCCTCTAACTGTATAACAACTAAAATAAAAGGAAGAACATAATCAGTCAATGTTGGAGATTTCTTCAACCTTAAGTTATGTTGAGTTTGATGACCTAAAGGAGTTAAAGAATTCAAAGGAAATATGGGATAAACTAAAGACCATCTATGAAGGAGATGATAATATCTTGAGAGCCAAATAATAAAGTTAGATAGGTAAGTTTGATGAAATGAGAATGACAGAAGGTGAGAACATGGTGTAGTATTGCAAAAGAATCAAAGAAGTTGTCAATGCCATTAGAGGAGCCAAAGGAAAGATTGAACAATAATAAATAAGGCATTGAGAACTCTACTTCCTATTAATGCTATTAGGATTTCTACAATACAAGAACTAAGATGTACACCAAATAATACCCTAACCATGGAAGGTGTATTTGGTAGGCTTACTACTTTTGAGATGTCTAATTTTGATAATTACACTCTTGCTACTATTGAATCTTCTTTTAAATCACAATTGGTTCTTAGCAAGAAAGGAAAGGGAAAACATGTAAAAAATGATAATGATACTTCTGATGATGAACTTGATGAACTTTAGGCATTGATAGCTAGGAGATTTGGAAGGGGCAAAGGAAAATAAAAAGGTAAACTTTCCATAATCTGTTTTTCATGCAACAAGGTTAATCATATTTCTACAAGGTGTCCTGACAAAGAGGATGAGGATGTGATGCAGAGCCATCTGTATTTATCTTCAAGAAATCTTAGCTCAACTCAAGGGTGCAGAGCCCTCTGTATTTATCTTCAAGAAATCTTAGTTCAACTCAAGGGATTCATAATAGGCTGGTACACCCTCAAGAACATCTCAAAGATTACAAAAAAGAACCCAGACATTATACACCAATAAAGACAACATCTTCACTCACACAATCAGATTGCTATGTCTGATTGCATTGTTCATAACTTCAGTTCTAAATATCTTATTGAAAAAAACTTTGGAGGAATTGTTCCCAATTAGTAATTCTGAAACATATCCAAAGCTGAGACCAATCCAATAAGAAGATTATAAATTATGTACTCTGAACCAAGACCCATATTTTCTGTCATAAATCAGGAGCCAAACCATTAACCCTTCCTAGGGAATCAAATAAATTTCTCAAAATAAATTTAAATAACACCAAACCAATTCTGCAGTATCCATTTCTAAGTCTAGTTTCCAAATATATAAGTTATTTTCTTTTCTCATTCATAAATTATTGTATAATATCAAATCTTTTTCTGCAACACCATTGAAGGCATTTAAAAACCAGTTTTCACTCAAATCTTCATAACTTTCCAAAATCTAAATAAAAATGATTCAAACCAGTTGGAAATGAAAGGTAGTTTACATATCTTTCCAAAAAATATCATTAGAGATCCCAAGTCTCCAAAATATGTCCATACCACATGCTGCAACATGACTATATTCAGCGAATCTCAAATCTGCAAACATCAACTTTCACCAAAATACCCATAACTTATTCATTTCTTCATAAAATTGAACCAAATCAAAAGCATGAGAAAAAAGATTCATCATACTATATATCCATTACTATATTACATGGTTTCCAGGCTGTACATGGTCGTACAAGGCCTGAAAACTACTCTAAAACTAAAAAAACCAATCAAAACCACAACAATAAAATGCACAAAAAATGTATCAAAGTATTTTCTCTTCTCCAAATTTGATTTGGTTCAACCATACAATGGTTTTTATATCTATTTGATAGTTATAAACCTTCCTAACTACCCCCAAGACCAACCATATACCTTTTTACATCATTTTTCTATTATTAGCAACTTTCTCAATGTTGCATTTTACAACTTTTTACGCAACTTTTACATTTTTGACAAAAATGGCTTCATAGCCTTTACAACTGAACCCAAATACAATATAAATGACTCAAATGTATTTAATATCACAAATAATGAATCTTAACTTTCTCATGTTCTTGTATTTAATGTGCTCTTGCACCATACTCCCAAACTTGAAAAGTTTCCAAGTCTCTTGGAATGGTGTGCCATAACTTGCAAAAAAAAAAAAACAATAATGACAAAAATATTCATCTTCACCTTCATTTGAATTTTCCTCTTCATGCCTTTATTACCATCATCTTTTTCCTTAAGGACACATGACTCTCCTCAAAATTATCTTCTCAAATACTCCTGTTAGTGGACCATTAATGGCTGCAACTTCCACGGTGCCTTATCAGTAAGAGATCCATCTTTACCATTGCTACGTCAAACTCTTCCCTATGCCTCACCTAGGAGTCCTCCTCTCTCTCTCTCTCTCTAGTCTCTTAGAAATCAACTAGACCAATCCTTGGCCCTTGACCATTCATCTTACCCAACAGTAGATCCTGGAAGATGCCTCACCTTCTTTGTGCCATGCACCTTCTACCCAGCTTTATCTCCATTAGAGAATGGTTATGATAGACCTTCTCTTGTCTACCCATGCATCCCAACCTTCATATGAAGCAAGATAGATAAGCACCTACAACCAAAATCCATCAACAAAACAAATACCAATTCTTCAAGGTCTTGGTGTGGATTGCCTCCCTCGACGCTCTACCCACACACTCAAGATCTTCAAGCTCTGATACCAATCTGATGCAGAGCCCTCTGTATTTATCTTCAAGAAATCTTAGCTCAACTCAAGGGATTCACAATAGGTTGGTACACCCTCAAGAACATCTCAAAGATTACAACAAAGAACCCTGACATTATACACCAATAAAGACAACATCTTCACTCACACAATCAGATTGCTATGTCTGATTGCATTGTTCATAACTTCAGTTCTAAATATCTTATTGAAAAACCCTTTGGAGGAATTGTTCCCAATTAGTAATTCTGAAATATATCCAAAGTTGAGACCAATCCAATAAGAAGATTATAAATTATGTACTCTGAACCAAGACCCATATTTTCTGTCATAAATCAGGAGCCAAACCATTAACCCTTCCTAGGGAATCAAATAACTTTCTCAAAATAAATTTAAATAACACCAAACCAATTCTGCAGTGTCCATTTCTAAGTCTAGTTTCCAAATATATAAGTTATTTTCTTTTCTCATTCATAATCATTGTATAATATCAAATCTTTTTCTGCAACACCATTGAAGGAATTTAAAAACCAGTTTTCACTCAAATCTTCATAACTTTCCCAAATCTAAATGAAAATGATTCAAACCAGTTGAAAATGAAAGGTAGTTCACATATCTTTCCAATGAATATCATTAGAGACCCCGAGTCTCCAAAATATGTCTGTACCACATGCTGCAACATGACTATATTTAGCGAATCTCAAATCTACAAACATCAACTTTCACCAAAATACCCATAACTTATTCATTTCTTCATAAAATTGAACCAAACCAAAAGAATGAGAAGAAAGATTCATCATACTATATATTAATTACTATATTACATGGTTTCCAGGCTATACATGGTCGTACAAGGCCTAGAAACTACTCTAAAACTAAAAAAACCAATCAAAACCACAACAATAAAATGCACCAAAAATGTATCAAAGTATTTCCTCTTCTCCAAATTTGATTTGGTTCGACCATACAATAGTTTTTATATCCATTTGACAGTTATAAACCTTCCTAACTACCCCCAAGACCAACCATATACCTTTTTAATCATTTTTCTATTATTAGCAACTTTCTCAATGTTGCATTTTACAACTTTTTACGCAACTTTTACATTTTTGACAAAAATGGCTTCATGGCCTTTACAACTTGAACCAAATATAATATAAATGACTCAAATGTATTTAATATCACAAATAATGAATCTTAACTTTCTCATGTTCTTGTATTTAATGTGCTCCTGCACCAGGATGGAAAAAAGAGAGAGAGAAAGTACAACGGAAGAAGAGATGACCAAGACTTCAAGAAGACCAAGGACTATAAAGAAATAGGTAAGAAATCTTGTTATATTTCTGAGGAAGAAAATGATACTAAATTTGAAATTAATGGTGAAGAAGTAATCTATGTTTCTATGAAAGAAGATTCTGATGAAGATGAGAAAACTAATTTAATCTCTTATGTGAACAAACGTGATAGATGGATAATTGGTAGTGGTTTCTCTAATCACATGATTGGTAATAGAAGTAAATTTGAGGATATTGGACCATACAAGTGTGGTTGTGTTAAATTTGGCAATGATGTTCCATGTCTTGTAAAAGGTAAAGGGAGATTTCAACTAACTAATAAGATCAAATGTGGCAATGTTTACTAGGTTGTAGGACTTAACTATAATTGTTGAGCATTTCATAGTTTAAAAATTAGGTTACAGAGTTGAATTTCATCATAGAAAGGCCAAAATATTTGATGCTAATGGCAAACTAATTGAAAGTGGTGATCAAACAAGAGGTAACTAGTTCTATTTAGATTTATCTGATGAGAAATGTTTGTTTTCATAATATGAAGATATTTGGTTATGACACAAGAGGTTATTTCATGTAAATTTTGACAATTTGGTTAGTATTAGCAAAATGAAAAGAGTAAGAGGTTTTCCAAAATTGAAGAAACCTGACAATGCTATGTGTAAACAATGACAATTGGGAAAAATGATAGTCTATTTTCAAGAGAAAAACATATTCATCTCATGATAGTTTGGAATTGGTCCATACTGACTTATGTGGACCTATTGGGGTTCAAAGCTACCATGGAGATAAATATTTCATTCTATTTGTTGATGACTAATCTAGAATGGTCATAATGATGTTTATTAAAGAAAAATATAACACTTTTCAGCTATTTAAGTGGTATATAGCCAATTGAAAAGGAGACATGGAAGAGTCTGAAGTGATTGAGATTTGATTGAGGTGGTGAATTCATTTCCAATGAGTTCAACATATTCTACATTGATAGAGGAATCAAAAGATAGATGTCTACAACTAGGATCCCTCCTCAGAATGGAATAGCTAAAAGAATGAATAGATTAATTATGGATTGTGCTAGAACACTAATGATGGAGAAGAATGTGTCATAGAAATACTAGAGAGAAGCTATAAGTACAACTCTTTATACTCTAAACAAAATGCAAGTCAAGAAAGGTACAAATGCTACACCTTTTGAATTGTGGTAAGGATATGCTCCTAATGTGAAATATTTTAAAAATTTTGGAAGCAAATGTTATATAATTGAAGACAATAAAAATGGAAAACTTGATGCCAAAAGTGATGAAGGTATATTCCTAAGATATTCCACTCAGAGAAAAGATTATAAGTGTTTTAACTCTAATACTAAAAAAGTTGAGGAAAGTACAAATGTGAATGTTGATGAATACATAAAGAAAAATGTTGTTTAATGTAAGACAAAACCTAAAGATTACAGTTCATTCATATATGTGAATGAAAGTGTTCTAGGCACTCTATCTAAACAAGAAATAAAAGCTACAGATCCTCATCAGACTGGGAATGTCAAGTTGCAACAACTAGTTGCCGAGCAACAGACCATGGGTACCAATCAACAAATAAATGATGTTGAGTCATAGAAAGAGGTAGCCAAAAAATAGGAAGGCAATGCTGAGTGTGTAGAACCTAAACAAGTGAGATACAATGAGCTTGAAATTATTTTTCAAGATGAACCCATTGAAGAACAAATAAGAAAAGAGCTTGTGTTAGCAAAATATGTGAGAAGACATCATGCATCTGAACAAATCATTGGAGATAAAGAGTCTAGTGTTATGACAAGAAAATGACTCAGAAGTGATACATGTTTACTTTGTGAGTTTGAGCCATAATCTATGAAAGATGCTTTGGAGAATTAAGATTGGATACAAGCTATGAATGAAGAAATTGAACAAATTTAAAATAATACAACATGGTCTCTAGTACCCATGTCTAAAGACAAAATGTTATTGAAACAAAATGGGTATTTAGAAAATAGCTAAATGATAAAGGTGAAGTCACAAGGAATAAGGTGATATTGGTATGAAAATGATATGCATAATAGGAAGGTGTTTATTATTAGGAAACATTTGCCCCTATAGCAAGATTAGAAGTTAGAACATTGCTTGCATATTATACTTATAAGGGATTCAATGTATATCAAATGGATGTCAAATATGTATTTTTGAATGGGTTAATGGAAGAACAAGTATACTTAGATCAACTCAAAGGATTTGTAGATCCCAACAAGAAGAATATGGTGTGTAAGATGCACAAAACTTTATATGATTTGAAACAAGCCCCTAGAGCATGGTATGAAAGTCTGCATAATTATTTGGTGAATATTGGTTTTGCAAGGACAAATGATATGTTCAATAATCTATATTTGAAAATTGGAAACAATAATAGGGTATTGTTATCTTGAATTTTTGTTGATGATATCATATTTGGAGGAAATGAAGCATTATGCAAAAATTTTGTTGATGAAACGAAGAAGGAATTTGAAATGTGAATGTTTGGTGAGATAAAATTCTTTATTGGCTCACAAGTATATCAAATGAAGAAAGGTATCTTAATTACCCAATCCAAATATATCAAGGAGATACTAAAAAATTTTGGGATGGAAGATTCTAAACCTGTGTGTACACCTAGGGTTAATGGACACAAACTATCTAAGAATGATGATTCCACTGATGTGCACTAGACACAATACAAGTAAATGATAGGTAAATTGTAATATTTTGTTCATAGCAGACTAGGTATTGCATTAGTTGTTAGAATAGTTGCTAGATTTTTAGAATATCTTAAGGATAATCATATGACGACAATAAAGAGAATACTAAGATACCTAAAAGGAACATAAGACTATGGATTGTACTACAAGCAGAATGATAAGTTTCAACTAAAGGTATTCATTGAATTTTATTAGGAAGGAAATGTTGATGATAGGAAGAGAATAAGTGGTGGTGCATTCTTTCTAGGAAAGAGACTAATTTAATGGACAACAAAGAAGCAAAACCGCATTTCCCAATCAACAGCTAAAGTTGAGTATGTGGTATCAACACTAAATTGTTCAAATATCATTTGGATCAAACAATTGTTGAAAGGTATGAAGGAAGAGATTAATAATCCAGTGGTTATCTATTGTGATAACATAAGTAATATTAACATATCAAAGAACCCTGTCATGCATACAAAGACAAATCACATTGCTATCAAGTATTATTCCTTGAGAGAGATGGTTCAAGACAAAGAAGTGAAAGTCGAATATGTGAAAACAAAAGAGAGAATTGCTTATATATTCACTAAATCTTTAACTAAGGATATATATATATATATATATATATATATATATATATATATATATATATATATATATATATATATATATATATATATATATATATATATATATATATATATAAGCTACAAAGAAGCATTGTATCAAATGTATTGATTAGACTATCTTACACATTGATTTAGACAATTCTACTTTAGGGGTTGCCTAAGGTAGTAGTAAAGAAGAAGGACAATATAAAAGATCATCCATATAAAGATAATAGATGAAGTATTTAGACTTGACATGAAATTATCTACATAATGATGCATGACAAAGAGATAGTGTCTTTGGAATTGTTCTCAAAGAGGGATAGATTGCATAATATATATTACAAAGGGAGAGATTAGATAAGACAAAAAGAGAGAGTATGAATCCACTGGGAGAGAATATCCTAGGGGGAGAAAGTGGATGCTTACAGAGACATGCTAAGTAAGAGGGAGTGATTACTTAAAGGGAGTTCATAAACTTTTAAGACATGTTGCTAGATTAGAGATATGCATTAGAATGAAACTAAGGATATTAATAAAATATCTAATACATTGAGAGTGTTACTTAAGGCTACAAATTTTGGATTGTATGGCAACTTGAAGTATTCCTAAAATATTTTTAGAGGTGTTTCCATTAATGCCAAAGAGGGAGATTGTTGGAAACTAGAATTGGAACAATTGTTATGTTGTCATTGATGTCAAATCTATTGGTGAGACATTTTTCTATCTGATCTAAATGTCATATCTATTTGATTGATGAAGAGGATTTGAAAAGTTGTTCATAAAAAAAGCATTTGGAGGAAAGGTTGAGTTATGAAGAGAAAACTACAACTGGACATTTGATTAGTTAGACTTTGATAAGACAAAGTGATTGTTTATTGCAAGAGGAGAAGACAATAATGTTCAACTCCTGGAAATGTGAGAAAAGATAGATCAAATGTGTAGGCTTGACCAACTAATAGAGTAAAATACTAAGGAATTTTGATGGACATACCAAGTAATGCTAGTATCAACTAAGCCATAGTAAGTGTTGAGAAGATTTAGTGTTGACCAAACATCAGTATCGACTGAGTGACATTGTTGATGATGAGAAATAATTTTTATAGTGATCAAGTAACCCTTTGATGACTAAGTGCTAGAACTTAGTGTTGGTCAAGGAAAATAATTTTACCTATTTGTGAGGAATCATAATTTCTAGCTGACTAAGTTCATTTCTTGGGATATGGAAAACGTGTTGAAGATAAGGATTGATGAGTTGGGTCATTTAATTCTAGGAGAGGATTAGGTAATGACTTAAGAGATGAATTCAAGGAGAAGTTTCTAGAAAATAAGAGATAAACATAATGGCAACTAGATACATTGTATTTGATGGATCGAATCTTGAACCCTAAGATCTACGATGTTGTTTAAGAAACAAAAGATTAGAACTACCTATTTAAAGAGGTATACAGACAAAGTTTTAGAAGAGAGTAGTGTGTAGTGTGTACGTGAGTGTAGAGGGGCTTTGCGCATGAATTTTTAGAGAGTTGGAGGTGTTATTGATATTGTTGACTAATAAATCTAAGTAGAAGGTTTAATTGAGTTGAGAAGAAGTGAAGGGTGATTGCTTGAAAGTTTTCCAAGAGAATTTGAGATTGATATGACAACAAAGGCTTGATAGTGAGTCAGTACATAAGAGATGAACATAGACCTATACATGCAAAGTGAGTTGTACTTAATAGATCAAACTTGTTGTTACTTTCTAACCATTTGAAAAGTATTTGAAATCCTTTAATCACGGTTGACCTAATAGTCATAATGACTTAATAGTTTGTGTAAATCCTTTAACTAGGTGACATTCTAATAAAATGTTCTAGTGTCCTCTAACAAGGCCACTCCTAATAGGGTGATTATAACATTGTGTATTGTAACATTTAATAGGATTGGCTCCTATCACTTTAGAAGAGTGAAAGTTAATGACATGTTGCTGGTGGTTTTTCCTAAATTTGGTTTTCATGATAAATCCTAGTGTCGAACTTGTGTGGGTGTTATTATGATGTTTCACTGATTAAGGTTTACATTCTACAAGTCTGCTATTTTGGAATAGTGGATAGCTCAATAATATTGCAAATAGTTTACACTAGAGACCAAGAAATGGAATGATAACATGTAAAGTTGTTTAAGTATTTGTTCAAATGTTCAATTAGTACATCTGGACCTTGGATAACTGATTCACCCCCCCCTCTTAGTTATTCTAAATATTCCAACATCTTTTAGGGGAATTACACTCCCTAAAACTCCATAAAAGGACCTTTATTGCTCCAAGGAAAAGGAATAACCTTTTTCCAATCTCAATTTTTTGTTTGATTACAAAAATTGTCCACTATCTACTTTTTCATCCTAGTTAAGGATGAGGTGGTTTGATAAATCATCCTATTATCCCAAATATAAACTTTATCTAAGAGCCCTAAATCCTCATTATCTACATACTCCTCCTAAAAATCAGATTCATCCTTAGATTCTCTAGAGTTACCACCACTATCCTTGACATTGTCAAATGAATTATCTAAATTTTTGATATGAGAAAGCTTAATATCTTTATAGGTGGTTTTTACCTACTCTTAGCTTGTTTTTCTTCATATAAATTATTACTATGTGTTTCTAGGTGCTCCCTTGCATATCTTTTTCCAATTTTTTTCTCTTATCATTTCCTTCCTAAATCAGAGTCGTCACATCTTTTATAGTCCAAGTCTAAAAAGAATATGGAATAATGTTGGATTTCAAAGGATCCTCATACTTTCTATTATGGACTTGAGATTCTTGAACCTTCACACCTTTACCAGGGCTAGGGTTATTTGATGCCATTAGAAAATTAGGATGATCGATATCTTTGACACCAATAACATTTTTAAAGCATAAGAATGAGATTTCCTTCACATATTAAATTGAGTTGTGCACCTAACTGGGCTTCCAATTTGTATTTTCTTCATTAGAAAAGGAGGTGCTAATGAGTTCATGTCTATCCTCCACCCAACCCTAAACACCCCTATTAACATCATCCCTTCCCTTCCAAAGGATTTCCTCTATTCTAAATAATATGTCATCCCTATCTTTCTAGTGCAATTATGGTAATTTGAAAACTTCATCCATCAAATGGTTGGATTTCTAAGCCCTTTCCTTTTACTTTAGATCACAATACTCTCTCCTCACCAACATTAGATAAAATATTTTCCTTGACTAACAATTGTATCTATTCCCCTTTAACCAGGACCAAAATAGTATATTCATAATCTTGAAGTAGTCTTATATATTAAGAAAAATTCATGGGTAAAGAAAATAACTTATTTAATCAATTGATTCCTCCATAGAAAGAAATGTTCCTAGACATTCCCCAATCACTTTAAAGTTTCCATGTCACTATATTTTTAGGGAAAGATATATAGCTTTATTGACAAAAGAATTAAATTGACCTTCTCCTTGATGGGGTCTAAATTTGAAACCCAATCCTACACATGAACTCCTTTGCCCTGATTGGATATGATTTGGTGCAAAGATGCAATAACTAGGTAAATTGATGCAAAATTAAAAATATTTAGTAAAAATAGAAAAATACAGAACACAAAGATAACAAAAAAGAACATACCTACAACAAGATGTAGAGTGGAACCCACTAATTAAATATAGAGTTAAAAGTGCTTGTTAAGTGTGTTAGGCACCTTGACATCCTGGTTCTTTTGATAACTAAAACATTAGATTCTAGATTAGGAAAATATGTAGATCATTCCCTTCAAAATTAATCTAAAAAGTGTTAATCAAGTGTAAGAATTGATGGAAACCCAGGGATTCTATCTAGTAAAAGTATGGAAATGTATGTCGGTCTAATCAATGTGATTCCACAAATTTTAACTATCAAATATGTAGCCTAGTCAAAATTAGGGAAATATTATGATAGATAGAAACTTGCCTAAGAAAAATATATTTTGGTTTTTACATCTCCACTACAACTATGATTTTAAATAAAAGAGAGATTAGCCTTAGTAGGGTAGAGGCTATAAATATGAAATGAAATGATATTACCTTAGATTTATTAATAGTGGTTATGAAATTATATTTGGACAAATCATTCAAGTATTAACACAATAACATGACAAGAAACAAAATCAATAATGAAAATGCACATGCATGTAGGTGCTTGCAGCTTGCTAGTTCCAAAATTCTCAAATATGAAGATACTTGCTCACTAGAAAGTAATAGGATGAGGTGAAAATGAATCAGAAATAACAACTTTATACAAAGTTCATAAGACATTTCCTAATTTACACTAACTTCTTATAGTCATTGAAATATCAATATCGAATCACAAACAATGTGAACTAACACTTACAAAGTTTTATTTTGGGACCTCTTCAAAGAGACTATGGCTCTAGTAACCCTAGTTAACTCAAAAAAGGAGTAGAAAAGGATAAGGTCCTACAACATAAGATTTGGTCATCAAATGAGCTTATAACAACAATTTGAATTTTCTAGGGCCAAAAGTAGGATTGGAATGAGCTATGCAAGATTACACTAAAGAAAGGGTCCAAAAATGAGTGTGAGATTGTAAAGTTACAATTTATAACACTAAAATGGTTCTTAAGGTATTTCCTAATTTAGGTTGATTTCCAACAATCAAATAAAAATAATTGGACTAAATCTCAAATGGTAGGCAAAAAAACACTTGCACATGTTTGATTTTGTTCCTCTTTGGGAGGGACTAAGGCATTGGATCACTCTATTCCACTCAAAAAGTGAGTAGAGAAAGTTTGTTGCAAGGTATTAGGTCCCAAGACATAGGTCTTGGTCAACAGACCAATATATATAAACACTATGATGCAATAAGCACCAAATAGGCTTGAAATGACATATGTAGAGACACACTAAATCATGCATCCAAATTAGAGCATGGATTTTTAAGGGGGTATCTTTTATGATGCTACATATTGAAGCTTGGAACATAATATAATAGAACATGTGACGTTATAAAAGAAGCCACAAAGATGTATTCATTTTTTTTTGGGAATACCTCATCTTTTGTTTAGATATGCCAAAATAATCAAAATTTGAGAGTCCAAAGTTTATCAAGATTAGCAGAGAACCTTTTGACATTTACCCAAACAAGGGTACAACCCAATTGAAGCCTTCCCTATCACTCTAACTTAAAGAATTTCTCAACGAGACTAACCATATTTTAAAAGAAAAAGGATAGTCGCAACACAAATGCTCAAAAGTTTTAATTTTATTGCACAATGTACACAAATTGATAGGGAAGCCATGATTATGAACATCACTAACAAAAAGATTTGTAAGAACAAGAAATCATCTACAACAACATTTTGTGCTGATAAATAGAAGATACCATAAACTGAAAATAATGCATACATCATTTTTAGAGATATTAAGGTTCTAGTTAGATCATATACATTGTTTCAAATATCTTGTGCCTATCAACATCTCATAACATTTTTGAGGTTGTCTTTTAGAGAATAATATCTCAATCTATTTTATATTTCTCAAATTTTTAGTGCTGCACTTTGACACAACAATAAACTTAATATGAAGAAATATATATTGAAGAATAAGAATATATTTTTTCTTATATAGGAAAAATTCTTAAAATGAGACCTAAATTTTGATTCTGTCTTTATGCATAATGTTTACAAAAATTCCAATTCATTTCAAAGCCACAATTTTGTAAATAAATCTCATGAGTTAAAGAAAGAGACTTATTATTATTCTAATGTAGTTTCCACCATATATATATATACACACACACATATACATATATATATATATATATATATATATATATATATATATATATATATATATATATATATATACATGTATATACATGTATGTGTATATACATGTATACATATACATATATATCTATGTATATACATATATATGTATACATGTATATACATGTATATATACACATATACATCTATATTTATATAATGTATACATATATATCTATGTATACACATATATCTATGTATATACATTTATACATACATATATATATATATATATATATATATATATATATATATATATATGTATGTATGTATGTATGTATGTATATGTAGACATATACATATATATGTGTGTGTGTGCAAAAAACTACATTCTTTAATTAGGAGAAACCAACTTTTCCTTTCATTAGTATTTTTCCAAGACCTCCATATGTTGCTAAAAGCATTGAATTCATAATGAGAAACAATTACCAAAAGTAGATCATTAGGATGTAAGACATATGATTATTATCATTCTTCGGTTTAGACAAAACATTGTTGTTCTATATAGTATTTTGCCTATTCCTATTAGTATTTTGCCTATTTATATGATAATCTAAATCCTATCAATTATTTGTGCCTATTCCGATTCCAATATCTAAATTATATGTGCCTATCCTGATTCCAATAGCTAAATTATATTACTAAATGAAATGTGTATTTAATTGCCTATCTTGAGAGAATTGTAATAAGACAAGCCGATCGAATGCTTTATCAAAGACTAGAGAGAATAAGACACAAATCTCGGATCTGTAATTCCAACCAGGCTCTGAAATATAAGAAAATGTAAATTACAACAATAAAAATAAGAAAAACGCTGTCATTTTAGTCATAGTAATGTCTCCAAACAGGAGCGAAATTTGAGAATTTGCAGATATCTTGTGCATTCTTCTTTCTATGCTGCAGCTGATATGAATGTGGGCTTAGCAATGAAAGTTGGTATGTCTTCCCCAGCCATGATCACAATTACTTTCTCACCCTTGTCATCACAATCTAACACATTCGCCATCGTCTCATTCTTCTCATCAAAACTTGGATTGCCATTATCTGGGTAAAGAGTGTTAGGGTTATTTCTATTCCAGTAGGAGCATGCTAGAAATATCAAAGCAAAAAATACGAGAGCAAGCATGGATCCCATTCCTCCCAACATATATGTCACTGGGGAGTGCCATGTTGAAGGAGGGCTTATTTCATCATGAAGAGCTCTGATACTTCGCATAGCTTATTTCTACTCTTCACAATCTCATCGATTCAAATTGATCCACTTTTAACTGAAGATAATTTTGATGCCAAATACCAAAGTGTGTCATTCATATATATGAATATATTTCTCTACATTAGAAATGTGAACTAAGTGGGCAACCTGTGATAAGATGGGGAGAAAGGAAGCAAGCAGGGCACACAATATTCTTTGGATTTGCATGTTTAGCTGATGCAAACGAGTAGTCCAATCTCCTTCCTTTTACGTGCTTGCAAATAAAATAGTCAAAAGCAATTCCTCAGTCTTGATATAAAGTAAATTAGATTTCGTGTGAGGTATAATGAGGAGCAATAACATCACTACACTCAATGGGTGGTTTATTAAAATGGGTTATCTCAATTTGTTTCCCAAATACCTTACAAATCTTGTCAATTATACTGGTGGCCCTCTAATTCTTTCCCGTTATCTATTCTTTCCCCCTTTTATTGCCATGTTTATCCCTACCAACTTGGGATGGTTGGGCATATAGAAGGCAAGAGTGAAAGTTCCAAAAATAGATGATAATACGCACCACAAAAAGCAAAAATCGATGACAATACGCACCACAAAAAGTGGATGTTCTTTTTAAGATTATTGGATGGCTGACTACACTTATTCAACCTCCCTACAAATCATATCATGGGTTTGTTGGAAGACTCTTTAAGGGGCCCATGACTAAGAGTGATATACATAATCAAATTAAAGTCAGGTTAGAAAAGATTATAAATTATAAAAGTGAATTTAAAATAATATTATAATATTATAAAAGTGAGTTTAAAAGTGAATTATAAAATAATATTATTTTAAGATAATAGATATGAATATATTTCCATTTTATAATCTATCTATTATTTGATGCAAATTTTTTATGCAATGTAAAATATGATTGGTTTTTATTTTAATCATGAAAAGTTCAACTATGGTAAACATAGAAGAAGTTCTCACAACAATTATGTTAGTATGTTTGACAAGTTCTTGAGATTTTAACTTAGAGAATTGTTGTTACATGTGATGCATTAGAAAAGTTAATGATTAGTCTTGATAAGTTCTTATAAATTATTGGATATACTCGCCATTTGAAGAATGTAGTTGAATTAATGCTTTTAGAATGTATCCTAACTTAACAACTCTGTGCCCTTAAAGATTGCACTAGAATGTTCCTTCCATGAATGGTTGATAGCAACAATGAATTATCAATTTCAATAATATGGTAAGATGAATCCAAGGATTTGAAACAATAATTAAACATAATATAAATCTCACAAGTTATAGATAAACCATCATAGATAAAGATAAATAATTTTTCTTCTCCATATGAGCATTTAAACAAAAAATCATGAAATTACACATAATTTCACTATGTGACTAGAACAAACCACTCTATGAGAAAGGAGGGAGCAATTGTCTAAATATTGTAACACCCCCTCATGTGGTACAAAATGAACATCTCCACCACATAGTCTGGAGTGTACACCTTAGCTACACTCTATATTGTGTCATAACTTGACATGACCATATACCAAGAAAAGAAGGAACACATCAATCATCTATTGCACAAGGATGTGCCTCTTGGAACAAAATTACAAAGAGATACCCCATGTAGAGATACCTCATGAAGAAGACACACACATGATATTTTTGTCGGTAGAGGCATAAACTTCTAGGCCCCATCATATTCCTAGTGGTGCTTGAACAACCAAGCTAACATGGATACCCATTTACAAGCATGTGAGCATCTCCCTATCATTTTACCTCAACTATGAATACATAACATGCACATTCATATATGTATACATGTAACATCATGTTATTGAGATTAGTTCTCTACCATCAATGACACAACATCATCACCAACATTATGAAAGAATATTAATGGGATGTGACATTGTATCTACTACATCATGAAAACACATGTACAAATGCAATATCTATCACAACATGAGTAAAATAATCTCACTCTACATACTAGATCTAATAAATATTTATATACACATGAAGCCTCAATGATCATATATCTATCCATAGAGTAAGACCAAGTATTGGTATCATGACCAAGACCTATAAGGATTGGTAGAATCACTTACGAACCATATATATAGGTCCATCATAAGGAGAATTGATGTAGGAGCATCCATTGGTGTAAGGGCAATCCTATATCACCCAAAAATATGCTCAGTGTTAGTTTCTGTTTAAAGTGTTTTCATGTATGGATACCCATTTGGGTCAAATAAAGATTCCAACTCTCATAGTTCCACTATTGGTTTTTTGCATTAGAGTTTTTGAGCACCTTGGGATAAGTGCCAATGCAAAAAATGGGTTATTTTGTAATTGAGCCATAATTATGATGATTTAGAGGGCGTAAGTTGGAGGGATGATTATATTTGTAATTTAAAACACTCCAGAGAAAGAATCAGGTCAAAAGGCTTTATGGTTTGAAAGTTATTGCAATTTTAAGTTGCCTAGAGACCTCCTAAGAGTGCTTCAAAATCAGATTTGAGGCACTAAATGACCTTGTACAGGCTTGAAAAATGGGGGACAAGAAAATCTATCCATAGGGATATATAGCTAATTGAGAACTTTTTAGAAATGTAAACGGTTCATCAATCAGAGTCCTAGATCAAAAGTTATGCCTCCCAGAAGTTGGACTACCATTTCTGGATTCTTCTAATTTTACACTAGTTTCTAACGTGATTTATAGAACCTTCATTTTGGTGGTGGATGCCAAATGGAATATTCTAGAATTTATTCCTAACCCTAAACCTAACTGGGGTTTATTTAAGAACATTTCTTGAATTGTAAAGGCACTTCTTGGTGGAGTTTGAGAGAAGGTGTTGTGAAGAGTACTTTTCTCCAAGATCTAACAATTGTAAGCCCATAGGGCATGTCTTTAGGTTTGTTTACATGTAATGAATGTAGTCGTAGATTTTACTGATAATAATATTCCCCTTTTTCCTGTTGCATTCATTTTGGTTGTGGCTTGTACCTTCATCAAGTGGTATTAGAGAAGGTTTTCCTGAGTGTGTAGACAGAGCGCCAATTGTGATGCAATTTGCACCAGGACTATGTGGTTGTGGGTTTGAGACAAGAAGATGCCTCCATGAAGGGAGCATGGTGGAAGGGCCAGAGTTGTTACTCTTGAGGTTAGAGCCCTCCAGAGACAAGTCCAAGCATTGTATGAGGAGATTCATAGAGGAATGAATGTTGCCGAAGGCGATGAATGTGGGGAAGGAAATGAAGAAGGAAATATTGGGCTAGAAGGGGAAGGAGATAGAGAAGTCCTAAATTAGGTAGAGGAGAGGCTTTTTAGGGCCATTGCTAAGCTTGGAAAAAGACCTAAAATTGACGTGGGTATGTTTTCAGGAAGTCTAAACTCAAATGAGTTGATCAACTAGATCAATGAACTAGAGGAATATTTTGAGTATGAGAATATCAGTGACCCAGATAGGGTTAAGTTTGTGAAGGCCAAAATGAAAGAGCATTCCAAAATATAGTGGGAAGAGATTCATTTGGAAATAAATAGAAGAGGAAAGGAGAAAATCATAAGATGGGATCACATGGTGGACAAACTAAAGAAGCAGTTCATTCCTGTTGATTACGAGCTTGATTTGTTCAAGAAAATGCAAGGGTTAAAGCAAGTAGGAAAATCTCTACAGGAATATACAGAGGAATTTTACTGAGTTCTTATCAGGGTAGGGCATATAGAAGAAAACAAGGAGAATCTTTCCTGTTACCTTAGTGGGTTAAGACCTAACATTTAGGAGGAGTCAAGTCTGGTTAGAATGACTGGCATTGAAGAGGCATACTAGTTTTCCTTGTGAGTTGAGGAGAAGCTAAACAAAAGGTTTTATGGAAGACAGAGAGGCTGCAGTCAAGGAGGAAGGGGTGGTGGCAAGTCATTTGGAGGTTGAAATGAGAAACAGAGGAAAAATGAAGATGTAGGTACTAGTCAAAACTAGAGGAATGAGGGTTTCAACCACTTTCGTGATCAAAAA
Organism: Cupressus sempervirens; assembly: GCA_028749045.1. Taxonomy (NCBI): domain Eukaryota; kingdom Viridiplantae; phylum Streptophyta; class Pinopsida; order Cupressales; family Cupressaceae; genus Cupressus; species Cupressus sempervirens. The sequence goes on from CM053791.1 coordinate 56,879,994, forward strand.
TTTGGAGATCAAAGAGGAAGAGGTAGAGGACATGGACAAGTTTTAGGAAGAGAAGGCTTCCATTGTACCTATTTTTATTGCAATGAAGAAGGTCATTGTCCCTTTGAATGCCCTCAACACCAAGGAAGGATAGATAGGAGAGTTGATGGTCAAGCAGGAGTTGCTCATGTGGATGAGGATGCACATTCATCACATTTAGAGGATGTAGAAAGAGGAGAGGTTCTAGTAAATGAAAGGGTCTTACTAAGTGGTGAGACTAAACCTAGACAAAGGAGGAGTTTGCTTCATACTAGGTGTAAGTGCGAGGGTAAATGTTGTGATGTGATTGTTGATGGTGGAAGCACTAAAAACTTGGTGACAGAAGAGATGGTCTCAAAGCTAAAGCTCAAGAGGGAGAAACATACCCAACCATATTAGATTGCTTGGGTGAAGGATGATCATAAGGCCTTGGTTAGTGAATAATGTCTGGTGAAGTTCAAGATTGGGAGTTACCATGATGAGGTTCTCTGTGACATCATTCCAATGGATGTATGCCATTTATTGTTAGGAAGGCCATGGTAGTTTGATGGGCATGCTGTACACATGATGGTCATGCAAACACATACTCTCTGATAAAGGATGGAATTCACCACAAACTAAAGCCCTTGATAAAGGAGGGCGAAACGGTATGTAGTAGTGTTAGGGTATGTCTTGTTGATGAAAGAATTTTTTTGGATGGCATGAAACATCAACGTATGTGTTATGTTTTGATTCCTAGAAAAGATAAGGAAGGTAATAGTGAAATTCCACTCGAAGTTTTAGGCTTATTAAATGAGTTTTGAGATGTCATCTTTGATAATGTTCTAGAAGGGTTGCCATCAGTAAGGTAAGTTAGTCATCAAATAAATTTAATCCCTAGAGTGAGTTTTCCTAACAAGGCTGCTCATAGGATGACTCTTACTAAAACTGAGGAGCTAAATAGACAAGTTCAGGAGCTGTTGAGGAAAGGTTTGATTCAAGAGAGCCTGAGTCCATGTGCAACACCTATAGTGCTAGCACCAAAGAAGAATGGAGAGTTGAGAATGTGTACAAACTCTCAGGATATAAATAGAAAAACCATCAAGTATCAATTCCCTCTACCAAGAATGGATGATCTTATGGACTGTTTGAGTGGAGCTAAATACTTCACAAAGATAGATCTCAAGAGTGGCTATCACCAGATGCGAATATGAGAGGGAGATGAGTGAAAGACTAAATTCAAGACCAAGGAGGGTCTATATGAGTGGTTAGTCATGTCCTTTGGACTGACCAATGTGCCAAGTACCTTCATGCAACTTATGAATGAGGTATTGAAGAAATTCTTGGAAAAATTTGTTATTGTCTATCTGGATGATAGTTTAATTTTTAGCAAGTCTTTGGATGAAGATTTATTGCACATTCATAGATTCCTTGAAAGGTTGAGGGAAGAGAAATTTTTGATTAATTTGAAGAAGTGTAGCTTTGTTAAAAAGGAGTTAGTCCATTTGGGGTTTGTTGTATTAGCTGAAGGTCTCAAAATGGATCCAAAGAAGGTAAAGGCCATCCTAGAATGGCCTACTCCAAGGTCCACTACTGAGGTGAGATCATTCCATGGCTTGGTTAGTTTTTATAGGAGGTTCATTAGAAATTTCAGCAGCATATGTGCACTCCTGACTGAGACAATGAGGGGATAGAAAAGAGTTCAAGTGGACTATAGGAGCTGCAAGGAGTTTTGAATTGTTGAAGAAGAAGGTGATAGAGCAACCTATGTTGGCACTTTCTAATTTCAATAAAGTGTTCTAGGTGGATTGTGATACTAGTGGCAGTGCTATTGGGGCTGTATTGAGCCAAGAAGGTAAGCCTATTGCCTATTTTAGTGAAAAATTGAATGATGCAAAGAAGTATTTTGTTTATGACCAAGAGTTCTATGCAATAGTTCAAGCCTTAAAGAAATGGAGGCATTATTTATTACTAAAAGAATTTGTCTTATATACTAATCACCATTCATTGTAGTACCTAAATAGCCAAGGTAAATTGAATCAAAGACATTTGAAATGGGTAGAGTTCATGCAAAGCTATGTACATTTGTGTTGAAATATTGAAGTGGAAGGTCTAATAGGGTAGCAGATGCATTGAGTAGGAGACAATTGTTGCTGATAGTGATGCAGGTTGAAGTGGTTGGGTTTGATGAACTCAAGAATTTGTACCCTGAGGATCCTGATTTTGTTGAAGCATGGAAGGCTTGTAAAGAACTTGTTACTCTAGGTAGGATTAGGTGGCTAGATTATTTAATTTAGGATGGTATGTTGTTCAAGGGCAGTCAATTATGTATTCGAATGAGTTCTATGAGGGAGAACTTGATCAAGGAGAAATACAATGGAGGAATGGCAGGACACTTTGGTTGGGATAAGACTATTGCCATTATTAGAGAACATTATTTTTGGCCTCAATTGTCACATGATGTGAAGAAGTTTGTGCAGAGTTGTCTAGTATGTCAAGCAACCAAAGGATTTAGTCACAATACTGGACTCTATCAGCCATTGCCTATTCCATCGAAGCCTTGGGAAGACATAAGTATGGATTTTGTTCTTGGATTACTGAGGACACAAAGGGGTAATGACTTAGTATTTGTGGTGGTTGATAGGTGTTAGAGTAATTATTTGTTCGCACTTATTAATTAAATCACTTTGATTTAATTAATTAAGTGGCCTATTACTCTAGTTTTCTTAAGCTATCTTATAGGTGCATATAATTAATATTTTATTAAATATATTGTGCAACCTAGCTTTTTTAGGCTTTAGGGCTTTCGTTCACCTTTAAAGTTGAACTCTTGTAATTCTTATTTCAAGTATTCATTCAATCAATCTGAGAATACAGTTTTTCTCTCATCTTGTTGAGTTCTTCCAAGCTTTGCTTTTTCCTTCTTTTTTCGGTTTCTCTTTAGCAGGTTATTTGCATGCAGGTGATCTTGGCAATTTGTGAAGTTGGTTTTCACAACTTCTACATGGTATTAGAGCCTCCCTACTACTTCTTTGTTGAATGATTTTTGAAGCCGTGATTCAGAGTTAGAAACCCCAGCTTTTTTGAGGTTTTTTTCTTCAATCGGGAGGAAGAGCAATTTGGGCCCAAACGAACACTACCATTGGATTTGAAAGGCCGTTTACAGTCAGGATCCATAAAAAATTTGTCCTTTTTGGCTTCTGGGTGTTTGGGAAAATTTTTACCCCCTCGGGAGGCCGTACGGATGCATTTATTGCAAAAAAATAAAAATAAAATTCAAAAACGTGGCCGCAGGTGCTGCCGCCTAGCGACCACCACCGCGCCACCTCCGTGGGGCTCATATGCCATTGCTGCTGGCAGCAGCACCACGGAGCCGTTGCGGCGCCACCCACCAATCTCCGTCGCCACCCGGGTGCCACCAACCCACCTCCGTCGCCGTGGCAATACCTCCTACATAGTCAGCCAATGTGGAAATTTTGCATAGTTAGCACCAACCAAGGTGTGACACATGGCACGGGTGCCATGTGGCACCTTGCCACATGGACCCTGCCACATCACCTTGCTAACATCATTCTGTCACGTGGAACCTTTTTTGCATTGACAGGCCACAGACCATCAAATTTTTTGCCGTGAAATGCTGACATCAACATGATGTTAGCACTGCATTATCAACCCTACAGGCACTCTCCAGGTCTTTTTTGACCTACTCACATTTTTTGCCCATATCTTGAGCATACAGAGGTCTTTTTTCGATTAGAAAGAAATACTGGAAAGTTGGTTCCAAGGCAAAGAGTGGTGTAGGAGTTTTTTGGTTTTGATGTAGTTTAGCTTCCTATTTTTGCAGTTGAAGTCTGAAGTTCTATTTTTGACTCCAACGAGCGTTTCTTGTGCATCTCATCTCTATATTTTGAAAACATGATATTTTTGGAAAGATGGTTCTGTCTACTTTTTAGAAATGATGTAATTTCTTCCAGATTCTGCCCCATGCTCTTTCTATCATGTTTTTGACATTTTTGCTCTATGATGGATATCTTGGGTATTTCAGGTTCGAGGATCATTTTCTTAGCATGGGATCTCTTCTTTTGGGCTGTACTATCTTTTGTATTAGCTCTTTTCCTATTTTGATCATTGTTGATATTCATTATAAGCATCTTTATGTAAATGCACTGAGATAAAGTGCCACTCTTGCATTTCGGGATCCTTTTCATTATTGTGGTTTGTTGTACTTGCACTATTTTATAAAGTGCCATGGAGGGGGGATAGTTGTTTGCCAATTTTGTGCCCTCTTCCTCTTTTTCCTCATGTAGTGTCGGTGACACATGCCTTTATAGGTGTCTGTACCTCACTCTTGATGTGTTTGGTTCCTATGTTGTAGGAGATTTTTGGCCCATCTTTTCAGTTGCCTATCACCTCACCCCTTCTGCATCAAGTGGGGGTTATATTGTTGATTCTAATGCTTCCTTGGTTTGATGGTTCGTTGGAGTGAGCTATGTATTCAATATTTTGATCCTATATACTAGGCGATTGCAGTGGCTGGCTACCTATGCATTTTGGTGAGATGGATCACCTACCATATAGACACTCTCAGTTCGTGCCTTCTATTTTCGTGGAGGATCTTCAAATCAGCAGTTTCTTTCTAACAGAGTTTGCGGTTTCTTTTGCTTCAGTGGTTTTCTTCATGATCTTCTCTTTGTTCCTATCTTCTGGAACATTCTTTGCTATCTCTTTTTGGAGAGGGGTTTTTCCCACTAGGTTTTCTCCTCTGTCTCTAGTTTACAAAAATTTCTTTGTTTCGGGTACCTGATCAAGCCTTGTTGCTGGGACCCATTTTTTCTTGCTTTCATAGTTGTGCTAGGTTAGCTTACCTCCTAAGCTTCGCTTAAGGGGGGTGTTAGAGTAATTATTTGTTCTCACTTATTAATTAAATCACTTTGATTAAATTAATTAAGTTTCCTATTACTCTAGTTTTCTTAAGCTATCTTGTAGGTGCATATAATTAATATTTTATTAATTATATTGTGCAACCTAGCTTTTTTAGGCTTTCGGGCTTTCATTCGCCTTTAAGGTTGAACTCTTGTAATTCTTTTTTCAAGTATTCGTTCAATCAATTTGGGAATACAGTTTTTCTCTCATCTTGTTGAGTTCTTCCAAGCTCTGCTTTTTGCTTCTTTTTTCGGTTTATCTTCAGCAGGTTATTTGCATGCAGGTGATCTTGGCAATCTGTGAAGTTGGTTTTCACAACTTCTACAATAGGTTCTCCAAGATGGTGCATTTCATTCCATGACACAAGACTCATGATGCAGTACACATTGCAGATTTGTTTTTCAAAGAAGTGGTGAGAATACATGGTCTTCCAAAGAGTATTATTTTTGACAAAGATACTAAATTTGTGGGGTATTTCTAGAGGACTTTGTGGAACAAGTTGAGGATGGAATTGAAGTTTAGTTCTACATATCATCCACAGACTGACAAATAAATAGAAGTTGTAAATAGAAGTTTGGGCAATTTGTTGAGGTGTTTAGTGGGAGATAAGGCCAAGGGATGGGATTTGATTCTAACACAAGCATAATTTGCTTACAATAATTCTATAAACAAGAGTACTGGTATATCACCATTCCAAATTGTGTATGGAAATAGTCCAAGGACTACACTAGAGCTGAGAAAGATGGAGAAAGGGGAGAGGACAAGTGTTGAGGCAGAAGAATTTACTGAACATGTCAAGAATCTACATGAGGAGATACATGCACATATCACCAAGATGAACCAATAGTATAAGGCTAGGGCAAATCAAAAGAGGAGACATAAGGAGTTCCAATTAGGGAATCTAGTTATGGTACACTTGAGGAAGGAACGATTTCGAATGGGTACCTACAACAAGCTGGAGATGAAATTTGGTCCCTACAAAATTTTGAAGAAACATGACTCAGGAAATGCATATGAGGTGGAATTGCTAGATGCGATTCACATTTTTCCTATCTTCAATATTGTAGACTTAATGAAATATCATGATGATGGTGCAGATGAGGGGTTGATGCTAGAGCCATGTCCAATTCCTACTTTAGTGAAGGAAGAGATTGAAGAAATTTTGGATAGGGCGAGAGTACTAGAAATAGGCAGTATGAAGAATACCTGGTGAAGTAGAAGGGACAACCAGTACAAGAATCAACTTGGATATCCACAATAGATTTTTCCCATTTGGGTTTCCCCCTACCAGCTATAAAGTGACAGGGTCACTTTTCAATCTACCCTGGGTGTATGATTGAGGAGCATCTAGTGGTGTAAGGGCAATCCTATATCACCCAAAACTATGCTTAGTGTTAGTTTCTATTTAAAGTGTTTTCATTTGTGAATACCCATTTGGGTCAAATAAAGATTCCAACTCTCATAGTTCCACTATTGGTTTTCTGGGTTAGAGTTTTTGAGCACCTTGGGATACATGCGAATGTAGAAAATGAGTTATTTTGTAATTGAGCCATAATTATGATGATTTAGAGGGTGTAAGTTGGAGGGATGATTATATTTATAATTTAAAACATTCTAGAAAAAGAATAAGGTTAAAAGGCTTTACGGTTTGAAAGTTATTGCAGTTTTAAGTTGCCTAGAGACCCCCTTAGAGCGCTTCAAAGTCAGATTTGAGGCACTAAACAACCTTATACAGGCTTGAAAAATGGGGAAAAGCAAAGCTATCCATAGGGCTATAGAGCTCTTTGAGAGCTTTTTGAAAATGTAAACGATTCGTCAATCAGAGTCTCAGATCAAAAGTTATGCCTCTTAGAAGTTGGACTACCATTTCTAGATTCTTCTAATTTTACACTGGCTTCTAATGTGATTTCTAGAACCTTCTATTTTGGTGGTGGTTTCCAAATGGAATATTCTAGAATTTATTCCTAACCCTAAACCTAATTGGGGTTTATTTAAGAACATTTTTGGCATTGTAAAGGCAATTCTTGGTGGAGTTTGAGATAAGGTACTATGAGCAGGAATTTTTTTCCAAGATCTGACCATTGTAAGCCCATAGGGCATGTCTTTAGTTTGTTTACATGTACTGAATGTAGTAGAAAATTTTACTGATAATAATATTGCCCTTTTTCCTGTTGCATTCATTTTGGTTGTGGCTTGTGCCTTCATCATGAATAGTTGATTACTTCCTTTATTGAGTAGTAAATATTGTAGTTTCTTCACACTTTAGTTTTTTATCAAGAAGGAAGGGATTGGTAAGCCCCTTAAACTTGTAACAACAAGAAGAAGCTTAATGCAACCTTAGTGCACCATCACAACAAACAACAAACCTAGCTAAGGAGACAAGCCTCCAAAACAAATTCCAAAGGGGTTTTGAAAGGAACTTAAAACTTCATAGGGTTTTCAAAATAGCTGCAAACCTTCAAGGATTTTCAAAAGGATCTTAAAATTTTTGAGCTTGACAAAACTACCATGTCTACCCAACCAAAAATATCTACAAACTAGAAAGTTCCCTTTAAAATTAATAGCAAATGCCTCACTAGTAGTAGAAGAAACACCAAAATTATCAATGTCCTCCCAAAAGCTAACAACATGCTACTTTAGAATAGCATTCCAACAAGAAATCAAACCCAAAGGATAGATACTTGAGTCCCTATATAGAATATCCTGAAAAGAGCACAAAAAATTAAATAAATTGTATAGCTTTAGAACTAAGAGCTAACAAGCTAGCCATCACAAGTCTTTCCCAAATAAAATAGATATATAATCCCTCCAAGAACAACCCCAAACTAGAGGCACCACCGTCGTCCAAACCTAGATGTGAAGAAATGGGAACTTGCTCATAAAGAAACAACAACACCACAATAGTTCTCCATCCCAATTCTTTAACCATAGTAACAAGCCTCCTTATATAAAATACCATAACAACATAGAAATTACCATTAAAAAAAAAGATAAAAAAATCATTAACTAAGTATTTTAGCCACTATATCCCATAAATGAGTCCAAAGAGAACATTAAATCTTTCTCAAACCCAACTTCTTCAACTATAAACAGAGCCACATTTATTTCCAAAGGCCCCATGTTTCAATGGGGAATGATCCATAGGCAAAAATCACATCCAACCATAAATTGAGAAACACTTCCCTACGAGTTTCATCAGTTCTAAATCATATATGGCACAAATACAAGCTAAGATGATAGTAAGTAAATCCTAGGGAAAAAAAAATTTGTTATACGATGCCCATCCATAATAATGCCCTTGGTTCTCAATAGAGAAACCAAGAGAGCATCACATGAATCATAAGCCATAATAGAGGGGGCTAGAGGTTTCCTTCTAGTATTCTTTTCACTTAAGAAACAAAGGATTAAAGCTACTTCCAAGGTAGAGGGAGCCACAAACTCCTTTTCATGGTCCAAACATAAGCAATCTTTCCCTAGAGAATCAAAAACACTAAAATAAAAGTGGGCATACAAAGAAGCTGAGATAATAGTAAAAATACCTTTAACAATACCAAAATTAAAAGGGGAAGAAATCTCCCTCCCACCTCTTCCACTTCAAAGGCACACAACATAACCTAAAGGTTCAACAAGGGTTCAAATCAAAGACTCCCTACCACTGGATCATATCACCATTCTACAAGAACATATTGAAGAACCAAGGAATTGAACCTTCCCCCCAAATTTCTAATCTATGATGTAACTGATGGAGAAGAATCCACCCATTGGACCATATCACCATTTTTTTGATCCAAGGTGCAAGTCTAGAGAATTTAGTAAACCTCATTGGGCACTAAACAACTATCAACAAACAAGAAGAACTTACTACCACTACCAAAAATGGGCCCAAAAATAAGGGAAGGGGGTACATAGAAGGAGGTAAGCTCCTCCCATGAAGCCAAAATGTCCCATCGACCATTCTTTAGATTCCACACCAAATTTGAAACTTTGACACAAAAAACTTTCAAATCTACGAAAGTAAAAATCTTATTGGCTGAAAATAGTAGGGGAGAACCTAGCTAAAAAATAGTACACACTAGACCCAAATAGAGACTTTGGTATGATCACAACCAAAAGAGAGAGAAAGATTGACCACAAAGGAAATAAAGTTCTAAGCCAAAAACCATAGTGAAGAGAATCCTGAACTGGGCCATCGTCCTCATCTCTAGAATCAACTTCATCCTCTACACACTCTAGAACCCTAGCTGCATTGTTCTTATCACTTTATATATCTTCCCTATGGATAAGTGTTGATGAAATTGGAATCTTGATTCCCTTAATCCATACTTCACACTTTTGTTACTTATACATTGAGGGTCCATTTGATTGATGGAATAGTAGAAATCAAGATTTCTATAAATCTTGATTTAGCCAAATAAAGATTTTACAAACCTTGATTCCTATTTTTGATATTTTACTTTACCAGTTTGTTTCACTTGAAAGATGAGTGGAAATATACATTTTTATGTGTAATCTTGGAGTTGAAGGCAGACTACAAAAAATAGTCCAATCTAATTTTTTTACACTCCTCAAAAAATATAACCAGGTTTGGATTTTCAATTCCTAGTTGCTAGTAGGAAGTATGATAACTTGGTTTTGAGACAAATTAGAAGTCTATTATTCTAATTTTATTTTGCTAATTTTGAAATGAACAAAAAAAAAAAAATCTAGATTATGAAAAAGCCAATTCCCATTGTATTCTACGAACTAAACAAGTCTTGATTTTTTTTTCCAAGGAAGTGGTAATACTACTACCTATTTAAATATTGAGTTATCAACCCATGGGGTGGAACTCAATATGATAAAAAATAAGAAAACAAATAATTAAGCAGTATATTTATCCCATACACATAAAAATATAACTTCCAAATATAACATCATTATGAAAGGAATTTCATTTTTATCTATGAATATGCACCATAGTCATTTCACAATATGTGTGATATTTTTCTTTTCCAAATATCATTTATATCATTCATGATTTCTTAATCCATCTTGCAAAGCATATGAAACAATACTTATCTTTTTTCAAAGTATAAGGAAATAACATTTAGCAACTAGATACATTTCCAATAATCTAGATAAGAAAATCCTTCAAACAATAGCACTTTCTATATTCTAATTAAGAAGGTTAATTAACTTCTACTTCATATTATAGACAATAAACAAAATTCTCTTTAATGGACAAGATAATAATATTTACAAACATCAGATCTATTAGATTTCCACAATCCATGAAAACTCTACACAATCAAATCCAAAATTAAAAATCTCATTTACAAACATGACAACTTCAATATATGATAAGGAAATATATCAATAAATAGTATGTTACACCAATATTCATTGGATGAGAACATAATTCCAAATCTCAATTAGGGAAAATAATCAATCTCTACTTAAATATTTTCTTAACCACACATAGCATTACTATTTCATCAAAAATATTTTTAACTCTTATAGATTCAAGGATGAGCAATTCTGTAACTCAACCAGGGTCACAAAAATATTGTTTATATTCCATGCAATACATCAATTATACCACACTTTTAATATTTTCACCATGTAACATATATTGATTTAATAATTTATCAGAGCTCATAACTTTACCAATTCAATTGACCTTTGATCACACTTACTCATGCATCCAAGTCATAATTAAAATTTGGGGACTTAGGTCCACAACCCAAAGATTTCTATAATCAAGCATGGTTTACATAATTAGTAGTTCAATAATATCGTTGCATCTCTAACTATCATCTTTGTTATTCATATATAAGGCATAAAGGAGTGAGACAAATAGATCATATATATATATATATATATATATACATACATATATATATATATATATATATACATACATATATATATATATATATATACATACATACATACATATATATATATATATATATATATACATACATATATATATATATATATATATATATATATATATACATACATATATATATATATATATACACATATACATATCTATATACATATACAAATATATATGTATAAACATACATATATATATATATATACATACATATATATACATATATATACATATATACATACATATATATATGTATATACATATATATACATATATACATACATATATATATGTATATACATATATATATGTATATACATATATATATGTATATACATATATATATACATATATATATATATGTATACACATATATATATATATATGTATATATATGTGTATACATATATATATATGTATATACGTATATATGTATATATATATGTATACATATATATATATATATATGTATATACGTATATATGTATATATGTATATACGTATATATGTATATATGTATATACGTATATATGTATATACATATATACATATATATGTATATATGTATGTATATATGTATATATATACATACATATATATACATACATATACATACATATACATACATATACATACATATATATATATATACATATATATATATATATATATATATATATATATATATATATATATATATATATATATGTATGTATGTATGTATGTATGTATGTATGTATATGTATATGTATGTATATGTATGTATATATATGTATAGTTTATTCTTTTGGCTCCTTTATTGCCTTACATAAGGTCATGTGAAAGAAATGAAATATTTATCTTTTATTAGTTTTTTTTTTGAGAAACAGGTAAGCTCATGCCAAACATTATTGAGTTACACTCCAAAAATTATTGAGTTCCACAACAAGTTAGGTGTTTGGAGTAGATTATTCACTTGAACATTTGTAACCTAATTTTGGATTTAAGAGGATACCCTTCATTCAAAGAGACCTTTCTATCCTTGGGATATCTAAAGTAATCCCTATAGAAAAAATAAGGTATTGTAGGCCATTAAGTTCATGATTCTTACTAAGATTTCAGATGTTGAGAATTATGTTGAGGTCCTAAGTTGTAAACTCTTAAAAGATAAAAATATTTTCATTTTGATGAATGAGGTTGGTTCTTAAAAGAATCTTAGAGTAACCCATTTCGGTTAAACTTCATTTTAGAGCTATTTTCCTAGAAGATCCACTTCAAGATTCCTTGTTTGGTATGACACTTTGAGTTTTTTTAGTTGGTTTTATTGAGAACTCTCTTTTCCTAAAGCTTGTTCAATTACATTTTGTTCCTTATCATTTTTCCCTTTTAATTGTCTCATTGTAGAGTCATAGTTTGCTATTTTTTGCTATTTGATAACATTTCCTAAAGGGTTTCAGGTGCTCTTAAAAACTTATGCTATCTTTAATTAAAATATATTTCACTTGGGGGGAGGGGGAAGATAAAATTAAAGAAATCTCCAATTAAAGACATACTTTATATGTCAACCTTTCAAAAGATACACAACCTCATATACCCTAATATTGCCTAGGATATCACCCAAGCTAACTTCAATTAAAAAACATAGAAGCTCTAGACTAAGATAGATAATTGAAAAATAATTCAATAATGGGTGAATGCACAAAGTTGGGTCGCAATTCTGCGGAAGTCAAATCTGCGAAATGAGACCTCTTAGAAACGGGTACCTGATTTTAAAAAATGGGCACCCGTTTTTGGCTTGGGTGCCTGACCCTAAATTTAAAAAACGGGCACCCGTTATTTTTAAAAATCGAGTACCCATTTTTTATTTTCAAAAAATGGGTACCCGTTTCTCAAAAAAATTAAAAATTTGAATTTTTAAGAAATGGGCACCAATTTAAAAAAAATAAAAAACGGGTACCCATTTTTTAAAAGTAAAAAACGGGTACCCATTTCTTAAGAATTCAATTTTTTAAGTTTTCGGCGAATTTTACATGTCGCTTTTAGGTTTTCAAAATGAGTACCCATTTTTTGAAATTCAAATAACGGGTGCTCGTTTCTTACAACATGAGGTGGAATATTTTTTTCCTACCTCAGATTTTGGTTTGGGACAGGCTTGGTGAGACCAAGCCTATGCCTTGGCCTCTCAAGATTTGGCTAAGGCATTGAATTGACAAATTCATGCCTTGCCATAATTTTTAGAGGGTCTTCCCGATCAAATTTTTTTACGAAACAAAAACCTATTAGAGCTCTAACTGTCCTAATTTTAGAAATATAAATTTTATAGAGTTATGATTTTATTTACTATTTTATTATTATTTTTTAATCAAAGGTGGTACCTAAATGTAAAATAGCAATGTTCACTAAAACTTTAATAAATTTTATATTTTATATTTTTTCTTAAATTAATTTATATGTCATCAATCTACATTCAATTCTTTTAAAGTTTAAAAAAAAAAAATTGAAAAAAGTGAAATTTTGATCAAATTATGGTGTTTGTACACGAGAGGTTTTAGAATTTTCCTTTATAGCCAATTAATAATTAATAATAATAAAAATATTCATTAAAAAATTCAAAAAAAAATTCTCATCAATCTTTGGTGTGTTAGGTAACTCCATTTAAAAGGATTCGCAAAAATTCATTCATTTGTGTCAAATTATGGTGTCCGTACACAAGCGTGGTATGGTCCTGAAACAAGCATTTTGAAAAAGTGGTTTTTAAAGATCCATACCAAAAAAAAAATCTATCATATGGGTATACAAATAAATTGCATATTCAAAAAGAAAATTCCAAGCACTACAATTTTTATTTCTGAAGTTTTTAAATATTTAATCTCTAAATGGCTCAAATTTTGGCATCAATTGACAAAATATTTCAAAAATAGGAAAAACACTTCCACTTTTTGGCCAAAAGTAAGACCCAACTTCTTGCACTGACCCTAATAATATTATGAATTAATTAAGAGTTAAAGTAGCCACATGTTTATTACTCATAAATCTAGGCCTACTCTAAGATTGAAGGGTGTAGCAATTTACTTTTTTTTGTTTGTTTACCATTTTTTCCTTCATTATTTACTTGAATTTGTGTGCTCTCTCTATACCTATTCGATGCTTATTAATTGGACTAGGATTTGATTCCCAATAATAAGTACACTTAGAAAGAGAAGAATATGGAAGGATAATCCTCATCCTATATGAAGCACCATTTATATCACAATTAAGTATTTTTTATACATATTTTAGAATGAGTACACTTAGGGATGCATGATTAAAACTTGGAGATTCATATGGAACTCAAAGTAGGGGATACAATTAAATAGTGATAATAAAAGACTTGTTCATTTCCTTTTTTATTTTATCTCTAATTTTGTGCAATATATTAATACAATTGTATAACTACAAATGATGGATTTTGGTACATAGTTAAGCTTACACACCTTGACCTATTTGATCACCAATCCAATCCTATTAGACAAAAATCCAACCTAGCTTTTTAGCCTAAATGTCATAGCTTGAGGTAAGTAGTGTAATTGTGTTACTCATATTTGTATTTATAAAATCAAACCAAACATTTCATTGATTGACCCCATCTCATACTTTGGTTTGAATATAAATTTGCATAAATATCTGTAATTGTTGATTTATGGAGGAGTAAACTAGATACGAGGGGGGGAGGGGGGAGGGTGGGATGGGTGTGAATTAGAATCTATAACACTTTTCACATTTCATAGATTTATCCACATCTATCAATAACTTGTGCATGCAAAAATATAAATCTAAACTTTCTTGTAACATGTAAATCTATTCAATCACATGCATGAAAGTAATAACACATAGTTCACAAAATTTGTTACCTAGAATTCCTCCAAGGTGAAGGTAAAATTGGGGTGGGGATGACACCCACAAATCTCCACTACTAGAGTAATAAAGTTAACTAGTTAAAGTTACAACGTTTGACCATAAAATATGATCTACCTTGTGAGGAGTCTACCCTATTAAAAGCTTAAGAAATTGTTACATTTCACCTTGTTAGAGGATTAAATACTTACAAAATTGTAAGGAATCTATTAGGAGATTTACAAAGATCTATTAATATCGCTCTAGTAAGAGATTTACCCTAATTCATGTCTATTAAAATTGATTCAATACCTAACTCTTAGTTTTCTCTGCAAGCTGATTTCGAGTCTCCTCCTTACTAACTAATCCTCTCCTCTAATCTAATAATGCTTGTCTTTCCCTTTCACATTCACTACCTATGAATAGGCCACTTGCTCTATTAGATGGTAATAGAACCCTTGAATGACTTTTGATCTTATCAATCCTTCATAGTATAATGCTTCATGTTTGGACCTATACTCTTCTCTTCTCTTCACACATCACACCATATGATCTAGGTTAAGATCATCACTATTTAAATATTTCCATAAAGATTTTTCTAGATGGTTCTAGGTTTTTCCTCTTCATCCTACTCATTGAAAATACACATAGGGATATGTGAACCACATCATGTAAATATTATGTAACAACCTCTTCAAAACTTAAATAAATATTCCAAGTCAACCTAATAAGCATTTTTTTCTAAAACAATGTTCCATTCCTAACTTTTATGTAAACTTTGCATTGCTTAGTCTATAGTATTTTTTATGCTTGACATTGCTATTTCATTGCCTCTTTTAACCTTATGATACTTGGCATATATTGTAGTCAAAACATACTATATCACTTAATACTCACATATTTGGAATTTTCTCAATCACTGATAACTTTCTTAGTAGCTAATGAGTTCACTACATATAGAAAATTACTTTGTGACCATACACTTAGTTGGCTTCTACAGAAATTTCTTGGTACATACTCTCCTATGTACATGACTCAACCTATGTGGAGTATCTCAGTCACAATGATGATCATTTGACTCTTCCTTGTGAATGACTAAGTGGTTGACACTAGTAGACAACAATGGTTAGAGATACTAATAATCTCCCCGTTTGATATTAGTGGAAAAAATGGTTTGTCATATTTACATCACTTTGTCATATCAATACAATCTAATAAAGTAAGATCTCCCCAAGTCTTATGACTTATGAATAATGAATAAACTCATTACACCCTTTATATTGTACTTGGACATCCTCTTTTCCTTAATACATTTCTCCCTCTTTTATACATTTCCCTTTGTTTTTGAACACTTTATGTCATTGCTACTTGGGTTGAAGGAGTTGAAGTAATCCATATGTTTTAATGAATTCCTTGTGAACTCTGGTAATCATGGCTAGTGCATGATTCCATGCGACTCTTGTTATGTCCAAAATTTGATTATGTAGTTATAGTATTGTAGCTAAATCAATCAAACTCTCAACCACTGATAAGTTATGATATTCTATGATAAGATCTTGGGATGTCGTTAGTTCTTTTTGCATGACCTCCAAATGAGGTATCATCATTGCCTGAATTAAGATCAATTTGGATCTCATGGTGCTATTAGCAGCCTAAAAGGCTAATGTGCCTTGAGCATTTAGTAGAATATTGTAGCGAGCAATGTTAGATGTTGCTAACTCTAAGATAATATTGTTGGATGCCTTCATCTTAGCTTGAGTCTTATCTATGTCTACTTGAATATTATTTATAAATCTTGACACATCTGACAAAATTGTGTACACATTTTGTACTCTCTTTATAAGATTCATCATAATATGTGATGACTCTTGCAATAGCACTTTCTTCTTCACTATGGTTATGCAAATTTTGTCCACAACCTTGTTCTCAATTCTTTTTGCAGACCAATCCATTAGTTTCTCATTTGATTCAATGTTTTCATCACTTACTTGATCAAGTATATTTACAAGTTGATTAATGATTGGTGTCTCTCCATCTAAATTTTGTATGTCAAAAAAATTACCAAAAATATGCTTTACATCTTGTAATGTCTATTGCTATTTTTTCTCTCTCCTTAGCTCTTCTTGTCTCTTCTTCTTCAAAGTCTCTTGTAGAAAAAAGTTTTGCTAGAAGGTGAGATTTTTCAAATCAAATTGTGGCATCTATATGATCTCATCTAGGCTAACCTCAATATCTGGTGAAATATCTTTTATTTCTTTGACATTCCTATTCATTGAAGGGGTGTTGCTGCTCAACACTACCTTAGGATTAGGTGAGGGGCTGTCACCACTCAGTTTTTCTTGTACATCTATGCTCAAGATATAAAAAATTGCACTATTTTAGCCTTATGTAATTCTTTGTTTTCTTGAACAAGAGGGTCTAAAATGATCTTGACAATTTGATTAGTTTCTCTATCTTCACCATCTTCTTCTTCATTTGTAAGAATTGACTATTCAACTTATAGAGTGTCAAGTGTGTTGGCATGTATGGGAGACATGCTGCCTTGTGCACTCAACACACCTGAGCTTTCTCCACTATTGTGCTCATCATCAATGTTCACAGTTTAGATACCTTCTTTGTAGATAACCCAAAAATTCTCTTCCACAACAACTTGCTTTTTTGTCATACAACTTCCTCTTTATTTTGTAGTATCAATAAAATTTTTTATTTAGGAAAAAATCTGCTCATATGTTGTTTCAAAAATATGTCCTTCTATTCTTGGGACATATTAGGCATAACTCTAACTAGTGTGTCAGTCCTTATTTGGTTTTTTTACTTCCTCTTCCTGCTACTATCTTGTCTCTAATCTATCATATAGATCCTTGGGTGTCTTCTTCTCTATTTCACTAGGGGATAGTTTTTGATCTGAAATCATTTCTACGATAGCCTCTTCATCTATTTTTTTATCATCATTATCTAGTGTATCATATCTCACATATATTTGAAACTAGATAAACCTACATATCTTCTTAAGTTGTTACATACCTCTTCAATAGTCTTGATCTTCCTACTAGGTGGTCCTCTGACCAATCTCCTTCTTCTAGTTTGAGGTTTACTAAGTTTAGTAGACTCTTCTACTTTCTTCTTTATAGATTACTCGACAAAAGAAGTTACCCTGTTCCTTGGCTTATTTGGTGTTGGAGGTGTCACTGCCCTTTTCTTCTCTGTTGTTTGAGTGTTCTTTCTTGATCGCATGACAAAAACTAGGGCTTTACCCTTCTTAGCTTCTTCTATTTTATCTTCCTCATTAGCACTACCTTATTCTTTGTCTTCACTAAGGCCTTGGGTAATTTGTAATGACCCTTTTCTCCTTCCTAGGGTGCCTAGTTTAGCTTCTAGGTCTTCAATCATCTTCTTTCTTTTCTTTTCCTTGGAATCTTTCTTGATGTTCACTATTATTCTTTCCTTTTCTTCTTCATATCTTCCAAATGGTTTGGCCTTAGCATTTATTTCTTCTTTTAATAGTGCATCAATGTTTGCACTTACAACATCACTATCTATCTCATACTCAAATCTTTGTAACCACACATTCTTTAGCTTCATTGCTTGTACAAATGTGTTGTCCATATAAACAAGGAAATATATGTCATTGTAATATTTTGTGACAAATTCCTCTAAGATTCTCATTTCCTCAACTTAAATTCATCAAAATATGTGTTTCATTGCATTTTCAAAATTATGCCCTAATTGAGTAATAAACTCATTGATTTTCCTTGTCACTAGTTTATCTTTTTACCATAAAAAATTACCTATAATAGGAAAATAATTTAGGATATAAAATAATAAAAATAAAAATAGGGAACCAAACAAGTACACATTGAATTCTTTTCCTTCCTTATTGGGGATAAATCTTCTACTAGTTGTAACATTTGTAGCTCGGCAAGATCATAGTCATGATCTTTCACCACAATCTTCCATGCTTGGTCCATACCCATACATGACACACTATTAAATCTACTTGATTGATAGAATTTGTGAGCAATGACTCAAAAAAAATTCTACGAGTGAATCATAAATGCTTGTAATGGATAGACCACATCTATTCCACTTAGCTCCTATATTCGTCTCAACTTCTCATTGGTTCAAGCATTGCGTGGTTATATTCTTATCTAGGGTTGGATAACATGTAACCTTATGTATCATTTTCTTCATGATCTCTACTAGTCCATTCTACAACCTGTACTTTATATCATGAATTTTTCTCAAAATAACTTGGATCCATTCGATTCAAAAATTTCTCAAAAATTCTAGGGCTCAGGTTAACCCTTTCCTCTCAACAATATGGAACTCATCCTTCAAAATTCCTTTGTTACACTACTTCTCATAAGCTTTCTTGATTTCATAATCTCCCACTACATATAATAGCTTCTGACATCATGAATCATAATGAATTTAGGTGGTATCTAAGATAACACACCCATTGAGTCTCCTTTTACCAGAATATCTACAAAAGCATGAAATTAAGGTGGAGGACAAGTGTCACTCTTCACTAGTTAAACTACACTAACCTTTTGATTGATTCCAATGGTTGACGAAGCTTCCATGATTGTAATTAGGGTTTGATGATCTTCCTTCTCTAGATATTTGACGCTTGTTCATGCTCTTTACTAGTTCAATCTTCTTGATTGGTTCCTTGAAACCTCTGATGTTTTCTTGAAATTGCTTAATTGCTTTGAGCTCTTCCAAAATTTGGATGTAAGGTATGAAGTAACGAATTCAAAATTTGTTATATACCTCTCTTTTGATCAATTAGGTTGACCATTAATCTTATGTACTTCATTGAGTGGAAGTCAACTAGCACAACAACTTAGTCTCTTCCATAACCTTCATTCTCTGGTGGAGTGCTTGGTCTATGTTGCATGGTCAATCAACATAGATAATTTATTGATACTCGACAACCTTTCATAAACTTTTTTCTCATGCATCTTATATATGTAGATATGAAAATTTGGCACATATTTATGCAACGAACTGATGTATGATATATCATTTAGGTATACAGTTACATACATACAATTTTTTCTTAGTTAGAGGTGACATTATCACCATTTCCATTGGATTGAGTGGCCTCAGAGCCATTAGCTCTACTATTTCCATCTTCTATTTTATTATTCTATTTTTGGTTCATTTCAATCCTTTCTCAATGTCCACTTTTCCTTTTCCTTTGTCCTTTATTTGATTTTCTGCATGTACTTGAGTTTTGTAAGTCTTTGTTTGATGTCCAAAATTGTGACATTTGGAACATGTATTGTTAGATTCATAATTCTTCTTCTTTTGATTTGACTAGTAGGGTTTTGTCTCTAATATGTATTCAAATTCTCTATGCCCATATTTCTCACAAATAATGCATTCTTTATGAAGAAAAAATAGGATGGTTGGCACTCTAAGCATTTTTGAATTGGCTTATGCTCTGTTAGGTAAGAAATTGGAAGGGGGAAATCTTACGGGAGGTACTGATCCTAGTGGGATAGAAGATCAAAATGTGGATATTTTGGCAAACTCTGTAGGGTTTACGGGTTCCAGTTCCACTAGATGTGGGGTCCAGAAAATCCCTTTGGATCATTTGCCTACAAATCATGTGGCCAAACAAGAATTTGAGCTTGAAAAGATTCCTTTGGAGAATGTGGAGGAGACCAAACAAAGGAAAGCAGAGAACCCATTGAAAGGGTTAGGAGATCAAAGGGCATGGTCTTCTCTATTCGGTAGGAAACTTGGAGAAAAATCAACTTTCCCTTCGATCACATCAAAATCTTGCTAGGAGAAAGGTGAGTTTCAATTCTTTATTCTAGACTTGATTGTTGATTTCTTTGTCTATTCTATGAAATTTCCTCTTGTTGGTAAATTTATGGGGGCTAGACTAGATATAGATACTGTGAAAAATATGATAAAATGGAAATGGGTTATTCGTGGTCAAGTTGATATAGATCCTATGATGAATGGTTTCCTTTCATTTTCTTTTAACTGCAAGGAAGATATGAACATGGTCCTTTGTGGAGGACCATGGTCATTTGGCAAAAGCACTCTCACTATAAAAAAATGGGAGCCAAACATGGACTTATTTGATGCCTTCTTCTTAACTACTTGGCCTTCCTTTGAAATGTTGGCATGAGGATATTTTTAAGGGAATAGTCGGTTCCTTTAGGGAACTAATTGCAATGGATAATGCTACAACTTCAAAGTCTAAACTTTAGAGCACAAGATTATATGTGAAAGTGGAAAACTTGACTCACCTTCCTGAAAAGGTGGAACTAATTTCAAAACTTGGAGAAAGGAAACAAGAAATTATATACAAAGATCTTCCAAATACTTGTTTTGCTTGTAAAAAATACAACAATTAGGTGAAAAATTGCCCTAACAAAAGCAAGAACTATACTAAGACTGATAAGGAGGATAAAAAGAAAGAAGAAAAAATCCAAAAGAAAGTTTGGAAACCTAAAGCTACTTTTGAAAAGGGTTTGAAGGATAAACTGAATCCTAAAAATTAGGAAACTAGCATGATGTCAATTTTTGCCTTAAAGGATAACTTGAGCAGTGAAAATCAAGAGACTAGAGTGTTGTTAGATTCTGCCTTACCTAAGAAAAATAAAGAGAATATGGTTGACATGATGAATCAATTTTTCATCTACTAGAAGAATGATATAAAATGGGAATATCTAGTTGAAATGGAGGAAATAGAGGAGGGAGAAATTTTGGTAGATAGGAGTAGATCTCTGGTTTTGGAAGAAACCTAGAATGTTGATTTCTAGTCTATTGAAATCCAGAATGTTGTTTCTTAGCCTCTTGAGACACCTTTGTGCAAAGAAATAGTTCCCTCTCAAAATGAATGTGAAGTTGAGGATAGGAGCTCAGAAGGGAAGGATCTGAAATAGAAATAGAGTCAAAGGAAAAAGACTGAAAATAAAAGTAATACAACTCCTAAATGAGTAGAGACTCGAAGTAGTAAACTAGAGCAGCAATCCAAGGCACCCCATGTTGGAACTCTGAAGAAACCTAGAAGGAAATCTTCTAGGAAAACTAGAGAGAAAGAAAGTTTATAGAATATTGTTGATGGAAGAAAGGCAACTATTATGGATTTTACCCCTAAAAAATAAACATGAAAATTATCACTTGGAATATTAGGGGATTGAAGAGTAGTCATAAATTAGATGTTGTTCAAAATTTTTTTAGGGAGCATATGCTGGATAATTTATTGCTTCAAGAAATGAAAATGGAGAAGGAGAGAGCTAAAAAGATTAAGTCTTTTAATGATTACTGTTTAAAGGCAAGTAGTTCAGAAGGAGTTTTAGGAGGTACTATGATGTTATGGAAAAAATCCTACTTCTCAGGATTTGTTTTGAATGCTAGCAAACATTTCATGGTGGTCAAAATTACTAGCATTGACCAGAATAATGAATGGTATATTGTTAATATGTATGCACCTAATATTAAGAATTCTAGAAAAAATGTATGGGAAACTATGTCTAATATAAAGAGTAAAGACTACTATGGTAGATAGATCTTCATGGGGGATTTTAATGTTCCTCTTTATGACCATGAAAAAAAGGGGGGTAATGTGAGTCAGCTAGATGGGAGACTAGATTTTATGGATTTCATTAATGAAGAGGGTTTAATGGATCTGGATCTTCATGGTATAGAGTTTACCCAGAGTAATAAGAGGATAGGTGATGATTGTATTCAGGCTCGATTGGATAGACCTCTTATTTCTCTTGACTAGACTAAAGATTTTATATGCAAGTTAGAAGCATTACAAAAAATTGGGTTAGACCATTTTCCTCTGATCTTTACTATTGATAAGGTTAATATTTTTTTAAAAAAATCCTTTTAGGTTTGAAAAAATGTGGATGCAACATCTATAGTTTGGGCATAAATTGGTTGAATGGTGGAATATAGATATTGATGGAACTGTGCTTTTTAGAGTGGCTTCTAAACTAAGAAATGTCAAAAAGGAGGTTATAATTTGGAATAAAAGATGTTTTGGTAATATTTTTGAGAGTAAATAAAATATCAAGGAAGAACTGCAAAATATCCAAGATAGGATACAAAAGGAAGGATACACTCTTGATCTTGTTAGAGAAGAAAATGAAAAATTGGTGGAGTATCATGACATTGTTACTAAAGAGGAAATTTATTGGAGTCAATGATCTAGATTGGTTTGGTTGAATGAAGGAGATAAAAATACTAGGTTTTTTCACCTTTCTACTCTGAAGCATAGAGCTAAAACTCGTATGTCAAATCTTAAGAAAGGAAATGTGAAGATAACAGAGGAAAAGGAAATCTCGGAAGAGATGGGCTCCTTTTTTCCACTTTGATGACATCTGACTCTAATATTGATCCTATTCACCAAGCAAAACTTTTAAAGGTTATTCCATCTCTTATTACTGAAGAGCAAAATAAAATGTTAGGCACTATTCCTAAGGAAGAGGAAATTTTAAGGTAGTTTGTTCCATAGGAGGGGATAAGTCTCCAGGACTAGATCGTTTTCCTATGTCCTTTTTCTAAAAAGAATGGAAACTGGTTGGAAAAGATGGGTGCGATGCTGTTAAAGAATTTTTTGGGGAAAAATGTATGTTGATGGAGATCAATTCCACCTTCCTCTTCCTTATTCCTAAAAATGTTGGGGCTGATTCTCTGGACCAATCAGGCCTATTATTTTGTGTAACTTCTTCTATAAGATTATCTCAAAAGTCCTCACTTCTAGGCTACTTCTGGTGCTACTGTCTCTTATTGCTAAACAATAAAATGGTTTTGTCCTAGGTAGACAAATTATTAACTCTTTTATTGCTGTGCATGAGAATATTCACTCTTTATCTTGTTCTAATAATCAGGGTTTTATTATGAAAATTGATATTGTGAAAGCTTATGACAGAGTGGAATGGGCTTTTTCTAAAAAGATTTTATTGGCCTTTGGCTTTAGTAATAGGATAGTGAGGGTAATTCTTTAGTTGATTTCTTCAACCTCGATTGCTGTATTGGTGAATGGGTGTTCCTCCAAATTCGTTAGCCCTTCTAGGGGATTGAGATAGGGAGACCCTTTATTCCCTGTTCTCTTCACTATAATGGCTGATTGTTTGGGGAGGTATATTGGGAAATTGGTTTTGTAAGGGGATATTAAAGGTCTACAACCTTCTTCTCAACCTCTTACCTACTGTCATGGAAAATTTCTTGATGACACTAATTTCATGGGGAAAGCTGAAGTCAGGGAGCTATAAATCTTAAAAAAGCCCCCAGCCTCTACTCTTCTGCTTCAGGTCAGTTGATTAATTGGAATAAGAGCTCTTTGTTTTTTGTTAACACCCCAACTTTAAGACAAAACAAAATTGCTAAAATTCTTGGGTGCTCAATAGGTTCTTTTCCTTGTATTTACCTGGGTCTCCCTTTGAGACCTAAAGCTCCAGATTCCTTTTGGGATGATCTCATTAAGAAGTTTAATTAGAAACTTGCTGGCTAGAAGGGTAACCTTTTGAGCCAAGTTGGCAAAATCACTCTCCTTAAAGCTTATCTCCAAAGTATCCCTACTTATGCTTTGAGTCTCTTCAGAATTCCAACAAAATTTGCAGATACTATTGACAAAATTCAAAGGAATTTTCTTTGGTCTCGCACTAAGGAAAGGAAGAGAATCACTTTGATAGCTTGGGATCAAATTTGTACGCCTACCAGAGAAGGTAGTTTGGAAATTAGGTTAGTGTGAAGTATGAATAAAGCTCTTCTTGCCAAGTAGGGATTGAGAGTGTGTGTAAAAGCATAGATCTGTGTCACCATTTATGATAGCAAAACCTATTTTGTTCAAATCTCATTTCTCTATCAAAACTCATTTTTTTTCAAAAACTAAAAATACCCTTTTATAGATCTCAGATTCAATATCATCATTACATAAATTTTTGAGTGTTTTGATTAGTTATAATATGTTATAATCTCAAAATATTATAAGTCGATATTTCAACATTTTAGAAGATGCTCCCTCAAAAAAGGAAAAATAATAATAAATCATATCAAAAAAAATTAAAAATTATATTTATCTCTAGAGGAGAGAATCCTCTTCACGAATATGTAAATTTTTTCAAGAAGGTATAGATTTGATAGGGAAGTTTTGATGGGAGGAAAAAATTGTTGGATTTTGATAAGGTCAAACTTGAGTACTTACAACAAAGAAAATATACATAAAAAATAATTATTTCTTTTTTTGTTCACTAGCTTTACATGTCATCTATAAGATATTTTCAAATCAGAACAAAAAAAGATGATTTGCATATAATTGTTTGAGGGGACTACACCCTATATTTTTTAGAGTTAAAAAAGGGACTTCAAAATAAAATAAAATGAATAAATTCTTACTCAAAAAATTATAGGCATAAAATTCATCCTATTCTACACATTTCATCAGTTTACATCATCTTCATATTTTAAACACAAATACATTTTTTTTGTCATTAATGTTGAAATGTCACATTCTGATATCTCATTTCTTTATAAAAGGTGACATAGGTTTGTGATTTTACCTGTGTATCATGATGATAAGGAATGGAGCACTATATGGAAACATAAATACCTTTTTAATACTCCTTCTTTATCTAACTTTCTGTCATATCCTATTGTTCTCTACCCTTCTACCATTTGGGGGGCTATGGAGGGAGCTACAGACATCTTAAGTAAAGGATGTTCCTGGAAAGTTGGAAATGGGCAAAAGGTTAGATTCTGGGAAGATGCTTGGATCTTGGATCATCCTTTGATTGAGGAATTTGAGGATAGGACCCAAATTGATAAATGTAAGCAATTGTATTGCATTCTTGTGGGACATTATTGGTATAATAATAGTTGGGTTAGCCTTGTTGATATTAACCAAGGTTTTCATAATATCCAGATTATGTTGAATCCCTTTTGTTTGTATGCCCATAAGGAAGATAACATGATATGGAGTGTTGATGTCAATGGTTGTTTCAAAGTTTCATTTGTGTTCAAATTTGAGGAGAAAGGTGTTTGCCCTTTGTGGACTAGAGCTTGGATAAAAGGTCTTACTCC
Source organism: Cupressus sempervirens (assembly GCA_028749045.1). Taxonomy (NCBI): domain Eukaryota; kingdom Viridiplantae; phylum Streptophyta; class Pinopsida; order Cupressales; family Cupressaceae; genus Cupressus; species Cupressus sempervirens. Next base: position 56,905,705 of record CM053791.1, read on the forward strand.
AAAAATAAATCTCTTTTACTGGATATTACTTTAGAATAAAATTATTACTTAGGACAACTTGCAAAAGAGAGGCATTATTGTGGTTAATCGGTGTAGCCTATGTAAAGAAGGTTATGCAGATAGAGATCACATGTTCTTAAATTGTACTTATAGTAAAAAAGTATAGAGTTCTATCCTCAACTTCTAGAATATTTCTTGGGTCCATCATAACAACATTGAACACTATTTTCAGAGATGGAATTGCTTGTCTAAGGATAGTGATGTTGGTTTCATGTGGAAAATTACTCTTCCCCATCTCTGGTGGGGAATCTAGAAAGAAAGAAATAATAGAATATTTAGAAACAAAGAAATGCCTAAGTGGGTGCTTGGCCAAAACATTGTCAAAGCTATAAAGGAAAACTTCAATTCCTAGAAAAATTGTAATGAAGATTTCAAAATTGACAATCCAATGCATACTAAAGGTTCTAAAATGAAGAAAAAAGATCAAAGACTAAATACTAAGTGGAAGGCTCCTCCTATGGGATGGATCAAAGGGAATTTTGATGGTGTTGCTAAAGGAAATCCTGGTAAAGTAGGCTATGGAGGGGTTTTAAGGGATCACACTTGTAATATTATAGATACTATTGCTATACCTATTGGTACCTCTATTAGTCATAAAGCTGAGGCTACTGTAGCTCTTTATATAATAGGATGGTAAACTAGTTATCGATACCTCTAGATGGAAGGAGACTCCTTGAATATCATAAATATGCTTAATGGTAAAAGTCTGATTACATGGTCTATTGAAGCTAGTGTAAAAAAAATTAAAACCTTAATGGATAAATTTGATAAAGTCATTTTCTCTCATTCATATTGTGAAGGAAATGCTATGGCTGATGGGATTGCTAACCAGCCTATTCAATGGGAACCTAAGATAAGCTGCCATGATGACCTAAGCAGGAGCATGGATTTGAAAGCAATAATTAATTATGATAGAGCTCACGTGATGGAAGGAAAGATTTTCTAAGATTGAAAATTTAAGGATAAGTGGAGGTGGGGGTATGAGGATAGTGTTATATTCCCTAGGAAGTACCTAAAAGTGATTATTACCACTACTTGACACGTAAGTGTTTTAATGAGCACCTTGGTTATTTTAATGAGCACCTTAGTTTTTCTCAAATATTTACATCTCCTAGTCTTCTCTACTTTGGCATTTCATAGAGAAATGAAAATTTTAGAAATGGGCGGGGAACTGAAAAAATAGGAACCAAAGAACTGTACAACATAGAAGGCCAAAACCTCTATCTAGAAAATTTTGGAGAAGAGTAATATTACTACTTACCTAGAGCACCTTCATGGCTTCAAACCACATATCATAGAGGCCTTCCTTAAAAATTGGTTCAAAGACAAGGTTTCCATGCATGGTGTTATGGTTCACTTGATTGAAGATTTCATTGCCGAAGTCACAAGGCTTCCTAAGGAGGGCATAAAGTTTAGCAAGGAAACAAGTATTTCTAATGTTGCATTCAAGAAATTTCCAAAGATAGAAGAGGACGAATTTTTTTTGGAGAAAAATGGTGACTTTTATGAGTTGAGTCAAATAAAAGTTATTTGGTAGGACGTCCTCTCTTGCATCCATGAGTACTTCATTTTAGATGGTAGGGCAAAAAGAGTTCATAAATTTCATTTTGTGTTTCTGAATCATTTTTGGTATAAGGATAGGATCTCTTTTCCATTTTATCTGAGGTTCTCCTTGCTTCAAAGCCTTTAAGCCCATAGGAAAAAAGATTCATGTCTGGTTTTACATTAAGGGTTAATCTTTTTAATTGAAAATTACTGTAAGAGTATGGCCATTGTATCTTCCACACCCTCTGAGAAAAAGAGAGGTTGTGTTAGTAAAACCCATTCAAGGAAGAGTAAGGGAGATGAAGGGGTAAGTGTGAAAAAGAAGAGTCTAAAGTATGACACACCTTAGAAAAATGCTGAGGAAATTATCGAGTCTGAAAATTCGAACAAAAATGATGAAATGAATATGGAGAATGAGGAGAATATGGATATGGGGGACTTTAGTTCAAACCTGGAGGGTTACCCTGGTATCAAAGGTGAGCCTGGAAAGGATGAGGTTGAGGAAAATTATGACAAAAATATAGGGTCAGAAAATATTGGAGAAGAGGATAAAAACTAGAATGAGCAACCCCAGAAAGCTAGGGAGGAAAATTTGGAGGAAGATATGGGGAAGGAGAAGGATGACCTCACTAGTAAGGGTGCTATGAGTATGGAGGAAGATACGGGGAAGGAGAAGGATGACTTAACTCGTAAGGATGCTATGCTTTCTGTCCTTCACCCTGTCAAGCTCAAGGCAGATTCCTCTCTCCATGATGATTCCTGGATGTACAATGACTTAATGAATCTAAAAAAAAAATGGGAAAAATGAAATAGGACCAAGAAATTGACTAGGCTAAGATCATCCAGCTAGAAGTTTAGGTTGGTAATATCCTAGAGAAGTTAAAGGAATATGAACATGAGCTCTGTCTTTTGATTAGAGAGAGTGGTAACAAGATGGAATAGGTCACTTCAAGAATTTGTGTGGCTATTGCTAGCTTAGGTAAGAAAAATAATGAGGAAATCATGTCTCCTGGTGGGCCAAGCAAAAGAACAAGACATAGTTCAAGGAAGAAGGTGGCTGAGGCAACTAGGGGATTTGGGTTCTCTACTATTGACATTATCCAAAATACTAAAGAGGCAAGCAAGGAGGTGATGAAAATGATCAAGGAGTTACAATATCTGTTGGTGGTGGTTCTAGTAACTAGTCTCTGGTTTGGGTTTTTTAACTAGTTTTTGTTCCTTTTGTTTAAACTCTAGGTTCCAAGTCCTTGTAAAACTTGGTTTCATTTACTGGTCCTTTTTTGTGGTTTTAGGTCCCTATAAAACTTGGTTTTGTAACTTTCATACTGTAGGTTTCAGGTTCTTGTAAAACCTAGTTGTGCTTATTTGAATATCTTTTGTTTTTTTGTTAAGCGTTTCGAGTCCTTTCAAAACCTATTTTTACCTTAATCTAAAATAGTTGCAATAATATCCTTCAAATCTATATGTAGTAGGCGTGTTCCTTAGTCTTGACCTATACTCATGTATTTGATGTTGTTGTTTCTTATAATAAAAGCAATAACTAATAAACTTAGGTTTAGAATTTTGCATATCATGTTTGCTTTGACAGATATTTACAGTATGACCAATTTTTCTGTAGTGATAACATGTTGGTTTGTCTTTTGGCTTTGCATTTCTCATTTCTTCATTCTTGGATTATTCACCTTTCTTTGTGCATGAATGTCTTGACCCATTAGAACCACTTGATAACTTCTTAAGTTCTTCAAAGTATTTCATTGTTTCCTTTGGTTTGTTGAATTTCTCCATAGATTCCTTCTCATTCTTCAATTCACTTTTTAGTATCTCATTGTGTGAACTGAGATTTGCAATTTCTACATCCTTGTGATTCAATTTTTGATTTACAATAATTAGTTGATTCATCAGATCTATTTGTATATATGTGAGCTTCTACACATTTGATATCCTTTCTTCAAGTCTAGTAGCCATTACCCTTTTGTCTTCTTCAACATTCTTTCTTTATCCAATCACTTCACATAGTCTCATTGATTGAATTTCATGTTCTCTTTTTAGTGCACTTATATCTTCATTGAGAAGTTTCTTTCTTTCAAGTAGATCAATAAATACTTTCTCATTGGGATTGATTGGCTCAAATAGTCCTTCAGTCTCAACTTCTTCATATGAGTATTACTTTAGCTAGATGGATATTTTATTTCTCCTTTTTAGAGAATCCTACAGATCTTTTCTTGCTTTCTCAACTTTTTGCAGTGTGAGTTAGATGTCAATCACTTGATTCTCTATAGTCTTGTCCAATTTAAGAGCCTTCATTTTCCAAGATTTAATCTCCAAGTCTTTAATCTTCTTTTAGAGGACTAGTGCTTTAGATACCAATTTTTGATTTATGGAGGAGTAAACTAGAATTTGTGATAGAATCTATAACACTTTTCACTTGTCATAGATTCATCCACATCTATCAATAACTTGTGCATGCAAAAGTATACATGTAAACTTTCCTGTAACATGTAAATTTGTTCAATCACATGCATGAAAGTAATAACACATAACACATAACACATAACACAATATTTGTTACCCAGAAACCCTCCAAGGTGAAGGTAAAACTAGGGTGGGGATGACACCCACAAATAGTCAAGTTATCACAGTAATAAAGTTAACTAGTCAAAGTTACAATGTTTGACCATAAAATATGATCTACCCTATGAGGTGTTTTCCATATTAAAAGCTTAAGAAACTATTAGGTTTCACCTTGTTAGAGGATTTAACACTTACAAAAAAGTAAGGACTTTGTTAGGAGATTTACAAATATCTATTAAAACCACTCTATTAAGAGATTTACCTTGATTCAATTTTGTTAAAACTGATTTAGGACCTAACTCTCAGTTTTCTCTGTAAGCTGATTTCAAGTCTCCTCCTTACTAACTGATTCTCTCCTCTGATGTGATAATGCTTGTCTTTCCCTTTCACAATCATTTCTTATGAACATGTCACTTTTCTTTATTAGATGATAACAAAACCCTTGAATGACTTCTAATTTTCTCAATCATTCATAATATAATGCTTCATGTTTGAACCTATACTCTTTTCTTTGCTTCACATATCACACCATATGATCTAGGTTAAGATCATCGCTATTTAAAGATTTTCACAAAGAGTTTTCTAGATGGTTCTATATTTTTCCTCTTCATCCTGATCATTGAACATACACATAGTGATATGTGATCCACATCATGTAAATGTTCTTTAACAACCTCTTCAAAACTTAAATAAACCTTTCAAGTCAGCTTGCTAAGCCTTTTGCCTCAAACTTCATTCCATTCCTAACATTTATGTAACTTGCCATTGCTCGATTTGTATTGTTTCTAATGCTTGGCATTGATTTTGCTTAGCTTTTGTTAACCTTTTGATGCTCAACATATATTGTACTTGGCACATACTATATCACTCAATACTCACATACTTGGAATTTACTCGATCTCGAGTAACTTGCTTAGTCATTGATGAGCTCGGTACATATAGAAGATTACTCTGTGACCATATAGTTACTCGGCTTATATAGAAATTTCTCGATACATACTATCTTATGTACATGACTCAGCCTATGTAGAATAGCTTAGTCGTAGTGATGACCATCTGAATCAGCCATGTAAATGACTAAGTGATTGACACTAATAGACAACAATGGTTACATATACCGACAATAATATGGTATTATATCTGTGTAAAAGAAAAATATTCATTTGCAATCATTTTGAGAATCATCCCATTAGTGAATACCATTGATTATCAAAAGACTAATTGCTTCCGCACCAAAATCAAACATTAGATATAGTGCATATTAGCATAGTGATTCTACTATGTGAGTCACTTTGCAATCATTCTAGAATAACTGTCCATGTTTATTGCTTGATATCTATCAAGTTATTTTAAATATTACAAGCTTAAAGAAAAACACTAAAAAGGTGAAAGAATATTATTGTCTACTAATATTGTAGGTTCATAAGGAAAGATATGAAATCAAAGATTTACCTACACAAATATAGAACTTGAAACCTACAAACTCAATCTTAAATTACTAAGTCAATTCATCATAAAGTAAAGATGAATATTTCAACAATAATCCACATACATAACTAATATAAATTTATTAAAGGTCATAACTAATATAAATTTTGTTATCTTTAATAAGTGATAATCATTATCCAGTTTCAAAACAAAAATATTAGTTTTCTTTATTTATATCATAGATATCATAATAATTTCTATTTAATATTACCAAATAAAAAGATTCCACTCCATCTAACGCTCGACAGACCAAAGTTAAGGTTTTATATTGATTTGTACTTATTTATATTTATTTGCATTAATTGTCATTTTTCACATTTACACTCAAAGCATCTAATCGCAGCATGAAAGTAGTAACTTGAATTTTTTTTCTCCAATCCTTGTTAGTGCTCTGTTATATCGATACCACCTTTCTGTACTACTTCTGTACTACTTTTTTTTCTTTATTTTGTTACACATACGTCATGTCCCAGGAAAACAGTACACGGCAAACTGTTTTCCTGCTTTTATGAGGGGTAACCAAGAATCAAAAGCACAATATAAATTAAATTCTTGAGATGATACAATAGGGCCAGGGTAATTTCTATCGAAAAAGAATCAAAGACAAAATAAAGGTAAACTTTTTTTTTGGATTCGCGAAAACATAGTGATAAACTATGCAGATCATGACGATTAAATGCTGAAATTTTCAAAAAAATCTATGATGTTTACGGTCTTTTGAAAATCGATCAACTATACAGTTTGTCCCATACAATATGCTTAAAAATCTCGCTTTCTTATTATTTAACTTAAAAATATCATTTTCCTCAATACAATATCTCCTTAAAAATTTAAAAAACAAAGCGAGGAAAGCTGCATACAATCTCTCTCTATTGCCTGCTTTAAGTTGTAGGTTTCTGTAGATTGATGGGCATAGCAATAAAAGTTGGCATGACTTCACCAGCCATAATCACAATTACCTTGTCACTTTTGCTATCCTCTGAACAATATAACACTTTCTTCGTGCCTTCATTTATCTCCCCAAGAATTGAATGGCTTCTATTATTGCTCTCCACAAGGTTTGAATCACTTATGTTATTGCTATCATCTTGAGAAGAAGAAGTGCTGGGATTTCTCCAGTGGGAGCATGCTAAAATAATGAGAGCAAAGAATATAAGAACAATCATGGATCCCATTGCCCCCAACAGATATGGGACTGGTGAGAGCCATATTGAAGGATGGCTTACACTCTGAGCTGCTCTAATAGTTCTCATGGCTTCTCTTCTTCAATATCTAATTTTCTGCCTTCACTTCAATTCAAAGCTACTTCTCAATATCCAAAGAGCTATGACATATATAATCTTAACCCAAGGTGCAAATTTCACTGAGTATAGTCTTAACCCAAGGTGTAACTGCACTGTTACGCAAATAAAAAAATTGAGGTGGGCTTATGATCATTAATCTTGTCATTCAAAGCAAATACTTTTTCCAAGTGGGTTATGGTGTGGAACCATGCCAACCCATTCTGTGGGTGTTGTCTTTTTCAGCATCTACAGAGATTGGCAATAATGGAGTTGTCTCCATTGAGCAAGCATTCACTTCAGTAGTATTTTCATTTCTATCGCCCATTTTAACCTCTCTTCCAGGCTTGTTCTGATTTCCTTCGGCATACAATAGAATATATGGAAAAAGACAATGATGAAAATCCAAAAAAGGGATATCAGATGTCCCAAATATGGAAATAATACAATGGTTAGTGGATTGAGGGCCACACTCATCCATTATCGCACTGAATCATATCTTGGCCCTCTTAGGATTGTTTTGGCTCCAAAGAAAATATATTTTTCTAGATACACATAATCTAATATTAGTAATGACTACCATGGTACATCCAAGTGAGGTATAGCGTATGCATCTTAATAAAATAGTCTTTGTGTGCAAAAGATACTTAATGTTTTAAATGAAATTTAGTAACATATTAAAAACACTTGTAAAGGGCAATGGAAGGAGATACATATAATGGAAGGTTCTTCTTAAGTTAATTTTTATGTGTAAATGATACTTTATTATTTTATGTAAAATTTAATTATATATGGAAAAAGACTTTGTAATGAAGGTTCCTATAAAGATTAAATTTATATAAGACATGTAAATAATGCTAATCATGTTAAAACTATTATTTTAATTAATGTCTAGTATTACAATGATTAATAAGGTATATTGAATGAATATGTATTATGTAGCTCATTAACAAGATAATTTTTAAATTTCATTATGGTTTTATTTTGCAAACATTTTTTACTAGATGATTTTAAAATTATTTGTATGATTCTTATTAAAAAATAAATCATCTAATGGATTTAAAAAATGTTAAATACTTTGATCGATTCATAAAATTTCTCTAAACAAGTACCTTAATATAATTTGCACTCCACCTATAGTAGAAGTTTTAAATTCACTTCATTGATATTTTAAAGTGACTTCTTATCCTATATAAATGGTAAAAGGGAGCGAATAGTTTAAAGCACTATAAAAATGCATTATTCTCTCTTTCTATATCTTTGAGATAATATTGTATGTTGCTCATCAAGATATAGAGATTATGATGTTCATGCAAAGCTTTTATTATTATCCAATCCTCCATTCTACCTACATTTTAAGGATTTGATGATAGTTTGATTTCTTTCAATGTACCTTATTGAAATGTTGAACTTGAGAAGGAAAAATTTAAAAACTATAGTTTATTATTCTTAAATCTAATCAAATAGCTTATCAATATTCTAAAATTTGAAGGTCACACAAGAGGTAACAACTAGAAATACATAAATATAAAGAATAAAGGTAGGGGAGGTTATAGAGCATACATGGGTATCTTTTCAAAGAAATATTGTATTATCTTTTTTCCCTACCCCCCCCTCTCTCTCTGTCTTAGTGTGTGTAGGTTTATAATAGTATTTCAATTTTCAAACTATGATAATTTAGATATTTTTCCACCACAAAAGAAAATTATATTTTACATTATCATTCAACAAATTTGAAGTCAAAAGATAAAGGTCTTCCATGTATAGAACATTATAGCTCATTTCTAAATCACCAACAAGATGTCTAAGGTTACTATGGTTGATTTACATAGTTCTAATGTGATTTCTAGAAACTACTTATTTGTAGTTTTCCATGATTATCAAAATTTATCTTACATGGATATAATGTGATTTTTAGATTCATGACATTTGTTTCTAACAAAAGTCAACATAGAAGATATGTTGGCTCAAAGGGAAACCATTCAAGAATTAAAATGTTTGAATTTATTTTATATCTTGTTAGTCATAGAAAGGTTTTTAATAAGAAGGTCACATAGATTTTTATTGTATATATCTTACTAATTTTTGTAAAATAATACAAATACTAGTTTCTAAGTTTAGGTATACCCCAGACTAGAACAATGTAGAGAAAAATAATGATTAGCCTATGAGTGTAACACTTGATCCAAAATCTAGAGTTTATTTTGATATAATAAATCCTAATGGATATGTTATAAACTTGTTTATATAGAACAGATTTAAATCACCTTTTCAATGCCACAAGAATCCTAACAATTGAAATTATTGGTGACAAATACAAGTGCAAAAGCTAAAACTATAAAATTGACTTTGATTGTGTGAAATAATTTTTTGGAGTAGAATCTAAAGATGAGACCACCATAACTAGAATTTTTTAGAGATAGATTTTCAATGATACCTTGTTTTTCTAATTTCAACACTATATACAACATTTATAAAAAAAAGAAAAATAGGATAAATTTAATAAGCCAATAACAATCAATCAAGACCCATTTGATATGATTTGGACATATTGATTGAATGTAAAATATAACACATAGCCAAATATGACACTTAAAGACTAAACTTGGTGTACTTATGATTAAAAACTATGATTGTTCATTCATAATCTACTACCATGAACTTAATAACAACATGTTCAGAAGATCTATCACAAACATAGAATTAATTTGACCATATGATAGTGCACCACGCAAACATTTATCTAACACACATTAGTCCTTGAAAGATTCTATTCTCAAAAAGAACACATTCTACTTTCAACCACCTTTTGGTGCACATCCCTTCCTTTGTGTGCATTAAAAAAAATATCACTACAAATTTTTAGAAATAAAACCCTCTAGCCCCATCATTCTCACTCTCTCTAACAATTTTTTCTATATCTCTCTTTGATTTTTTGGCTATTGGATATCATTGTTCCATCTCTAATGAAGTTGTGCCAAATTTATACTCTTGCACCATCACATATCACCCTTACCCATTATTCTTGGAGATGGGTCCATACCATGTAATGAAATTTCCTCTGTGTGTGTGTGTGTGTGTGTGTGTGTGTGTGTGTGTGTGAGAGAGAGAGAGAGAGAGAGAGAGAGAGAGAGAGAGAGAGAGAGAGAGAGAGAGAGAGAGAGCTAGGTGGGCTCATGGAAGACCTAGGGATCCTAGGATATTTTAGAATGTAGTGGTTCTGGCCACACCACTAGGCAAATAATAGGGTTAATCTAATACTAGGTTGAGGTGAGTTAAGGTGATAAAGCCTAATTAGGCCTAAATTGCTCATAGTTGCTTGATTAGGCCTAACTTGAGAATCTTTTTGTTTAGAAGGGTAGAATGGTCAAATAAGTGGTTTTAGGGCCTTCTTACATATTTTTAATCCATTTGATTCTTTTGGAAAGGTTTAGCAACCTTTAGAACAAGTTTGAGGGTCAAATACTCAAAGATATAAAAATTGCTCAAAAAATATCAATGTTGTCATTGACAACATTGACAACTTTTTGTTGCATTCAACAAAATTTGTAGTTAGGAGTAAATATTTTTCTAAAATAGTTAGGATAGGAGTGGGCATGGGTTTATAAGGTCATCATTGACCTTTTGACAGGATTAGAAGTTTGAGCAATTATGGTGTGTACAGATTGTTAGCAAGTTAATTAGTTACAGTTTTATGCTTTTGAGGATCTTGGAATTTGAATGGATTAAATTTGGACATGTAGTGTTGGAAAGTGTTAAATGGGTTTGATTTTTGATTCTGTACAGTTTTAGTTTTTTTTTGGTTTGTTTGTGAGATTTTGGTTGCTTGAATAAATTGTTTTGTATTCTATTACCTTGTCATTCTAAATCAAGTGCTTCAAAAAAATGGAGTCACAACTCCCTTTGCCACCATAGGATCTGTACATCCTCTTGGGATTTGGGAGATGGGTGCTTGAAGATAGTTTATAATGAAGGAGGGGCCTTATGAAGCAAGGAAAACATTTCTATGTTGATGCCCTAAGCAAGCCACTAATGCATGGCTAGGGATCACAGTCCAATGCAAAGCTGATAAGTGGGATTGAAGGCATAGTTTGTTTCATAAAATTTTGTGGAAGGTAGTAAAAAATGTGGAGAATTCCCAAAATATATGGGAAGAATTAGTGAAGGCTCCATGAAGGGTAATACTTCATTCTTGTTCAAACTAGTTTAAGCTCTTGTGAATCTCATTTTTAGGCTAAAATTGTGGGCATGTTGTACAGACTGGTTGGGAACTCAAGACCACCATAATCCTTAAGATATCTAAAAAAATTATTAGGATCAAGAGCTATTTCACCCTCTTGTTAAGGATTTTTTCAAGCTATTTGGTATTTTCCTCATTTGTAGGGCTAATTGCTTGTAGCCCTATTGCAAGCAAAATTGTGCAATTTTAAATGATTCTTGGAATTCGATTAGGGTTTCAAGTTCAAAGGTGGTTGTAATTTTTGAAGGGAATCCAAATGCCTACCTAGATGACCATTCCATCATTTGGAGTGCTAGATGAGTGGTGGGTTTTTTTGTGGAATTAATGTAAGCAAGGCAAGAAGGATAAGTCAAGCTTAAGGAATGGGGATTGAGAGTAATTGTTCTTACTAAATTATGTGATCTAGTTGAAGGGCCTAAAGCCTCATAGTTAGGCTCCTTGGTAGATTAGGGTAAGAGGAAACTATACTAGGTCAAGGGAAATACCTAAGGAGACCCTAGAGGATCTAGGGTAAGAACAAGACTAGTTGTCACATCTGACTAGTAGTAGAGAAAGTTAAGGGCTTGGGAACTTGGTTTATGTCTATATCTACTGGAGAGTTAGTGGATGAGTTATGTATGTTGACTAATGCACATATAGCTAAGGAAGTTGATGATAAAAAGGAGAAGACTATTCTCCTTGGAGAGGCCTGAGTATAGGTAAAGGTAAAGTTGGATGCAACTATTGATGCAACCAAAAAGAAGGAAGAAGAGAGCAATGTTAGGGATAAGGAGATATCAGAAGAAGATTTTTTCCTTGAGCTAGGCCCTATCTTGAATGAAGAACCTTTCTTGAAGGTCATAAAAGCCCTAGGAGGGAAGGCTTTGGAAGGTGTGTGACTATTTAGTAGGAAGATGGACATAGATGCAATGATCGATTGGATAGGTGGTATATAGAACTATTTTGAATGTGAATGGGTGTTAGAGGCACAAAAGATCAAAGTGGCCAAGTTAAGACTCAGAGGATTAGCATTGACATTGTGTAAATATGTCCAAGATGAAAGGGTTAGGATATGAAAGAAGCCTATATCCAATTGGAATGCCATGGTAACCAAACTAAGGAAGAATTTCCTACTAGAGGACTATAAGATTCAACTCCACAAAAGGAGGCAATGCATGAAACAAAGAGATTTGGATGCGGCTTCTTACACAGAGGAGTTTTAAAGATTTTTCCTTAGATCCAAGAAGAAATAAGAATATTCAATAAAGGTGGGCATGTACTTGGGAGGTTTAATGTGGAGTATCCAAGAAGAGCTAAGCTTATGGACACCTACTACTATTCAAAGGTGTTATCAAATAGCCATAAAGGTGGAAGAGAAGACTAGAAAGAAATGGGAATCAAACTTGAAGGATAGAGGCAAGGGTAGAAATCAAAGAGGACAAAGAGAAGGATACCAAAGCAGAGGTAATGAATAGAGGAATCAAGGTGAAACCAAGTTGACTGAACAAGCCATTGAAAGCACTCCTATAGGAGGTTATAATAGAGGAAGAGGCAGCCAAGGAGGTTCCAATAGGGGTAGAGGATCAAGCATAAACAACTCATACTTTGCTAGTATGAAGTGTTACAACTATGGGCAACTTGACCATCCAACATATAGATGCCCTGAAAATCCCTATTCTTCAAACTATGACAAGAGGATAACTCTAGTTGCAAGGAGAATGAGGTGGATCAAGTAGAGTATGAAAAAGGTGAGAACCTCATGTTTAGGAGGGTACTAATCAAGAAAATTTCTCCTGATGAACTAAAGCATAGGAGTGCTTTGTTTAGGATCAAATGTAACATTCTTGGGAAAGTTTGTAAGGTGGTGGTGGATTTAGGTTCTACTGATAACATAATATTAGAGGAGGTAGTTGAGAAGCTTAAAATAACTAAAATACTACATGGGAATCCATACAAGGTAACTTGGCTCAACAAGGATCAAAGTATACTAGTAAATGAATAGACTTGGGTTGACTTCTCCATAGTAGGGTACAAGGATAGATTATTGTGTGATATTTTTCCTATGGATGCTTGTCATTTACTATTAGGTAGACCTTGGTAGTATGATAGAGTGGCAGTGTATGATGGGAAAGAAAACTCCATATCATTCAAGAAAAGAGGAAAAACCTTTAAAATCCAATCTTTGTTGGAAGGAGAAGAATCACAATCCAATATGCCTAGTGTGTTACTATGCAGTGGAAAGTAATTTGTTAATGATCTCAAGGATGAGGAAAGCCAAAGTTTTGCAATTGTGTTGAGGTCCTAAGGAGAAGAAAAGATAATCAAAGATCCATTGCTTGCAAAGGTACAAACATTGCTTGAAAAGTATGAAGACATTGTGAGTGATGGCACTCCTGCTACCCCACTTCCTAGAAGAGTCATAAGCCATCAAATAGAATTTGTTCCTAGTGCATCCTTACCAAATAAAGCAGCATACAATCTCACTCTAGACCAAAACTTGGTAGTAACCAAACAAGTGCAAGAACTAATAGACCAATGTCTGATCAAGAAGAACATAAGCCCATGTGCAGTCCCTATTGTACTAGCATCCAAGAAGGGAGGGAAATGGAGACTATGTATGAAATCAAGGGCTATAAATAGGATCAAAATTAGGGATAGGTTTCCCATACCTAGGATTGTGGATCTCATGGATTATCTTGGAGGAGCTATGTAATTCATTGAATTGGGCTTGAAGAGTGGATACCACCAAATTAAGATTAAGGAGGGAGATTAAGAGATGAAAAAATTCAAGACAATAGATCGATGGACTTTATGAATGGCTTGTGATTCCATTTGGTCTGTCTAATTCTCCTAGAATATTCTTGAGGCTCATTAATGAAGTGCTTAAAGACTTCATTGTAAAGTTTTTGGTTGTATGTTTGTATAATATACTTATCTTTACCAAGACAAAGGAGGAGCACATCAAGTATGTGGAAGTAGTATTGTAGAGGTTTCATGAATAGAAGCTTGCTATAAACCTGAGGAAGTGTGAGTTATTCAAGAAAGAGCTTGTGTACTTGGGTTTTGTGGTGTCAAAGGGATCCTTGAAGATGGATTAAGAGAAGATTGTTTCTATCCTCAATTGGCCATCACCTACTACATCCACTACGGTAAGAATTTTTCATGATCTAGCTTAGTTTTATAGGATGTTCATTAGGAATTTTAGTGGCATGTGTGCTCCTTTACTAGATACCATAAAGGGTGGGGCCAATTCTATGTTTAAATGGACCTTAGAAGATGAGAAATCATTTGAGAAGCTAAAGAAGTAAGTAGCTACCCAACTTGTTTTGCAACTACCTAGTTTTTAGAAAATTTTCACTATAGAGTGTGATGCAAGTGGCCTAGTAGTAGGGGGAGTGTTTAAGTCAAGAAGGTAGCCCAATAGCCTTCTTTAGTGAAAAAATTAGTGAGGAAAAAAATGAAGTATTCATCTTATGACCTAGAACTCTATGCCCTAGTTCATTCTCCTAGGAAGTGGAGACACTACCTATTGCCCAAGGAATTTGTTTTGTTTACTAACATTCAGGCTCTCAGCTATATCAACACTCAAGAAAAGTTGAGCAATAAGCACTCAAAGTGGATGGAGTACTTGCAATATTTCACCTTCACAATCAAGCATAAGAAAAGGGTAGATAAAAAGGTGGAAAATATGTTAAGAAGAAGATTTTTAACAATCCAAGAGGTTGAGTTGCATAGCATTGGGATAGATAGCTTCAAGGGTCTCTACAAGGAGGATGGAGATTTTGTAGCGGCAAATAGTGTACGTTTTGATTTTGAGAAGCATTTACATAGCAAGGTCTTAGAATTTACCTTATAGAATGAATTTCTATTTAAGGGAAACTAGTTGTGTGTACCAAGGGGTTCACTAAGGGAGAACCTAATACAAGAGAAGCACAATGGAATTCTAAGTGGAAACTTTGGTATGAGACAAACTCTAGAACTTGTTCAAAGGTTCTAATATTGGCCTACACTAGTTAGAAATGGTGCTAGGTATGTGGAGCAGTACATGACATGTATGAAGGCTAAAGGTGGAATGAGTAATGCAGATCTTTATCAGCCCTTAGTGGTCCTAGCTAGGCCATGGGAGTGTGTGAACATGAACTTCATAGTAGGTCCACCCAAAAAAAATAGGGCTATGACAGTATCTATGTAATTGTTGAAAAATTTAGTAAGATGGGGCACTTCATCCCATGTAAGACTACCAATGATGCTAGCCACATTGCACACCTATTCTTTAAGGAGGTTGTAAATATTCATGGACTTTCAGTAAGAAATTTTTCAAATAGGAATGTGAAGTTCATGAGCCACTTTTGGAAGACTTTGTGGAGCAGAATTGGTACAAACTTATCAATTGGTTCAGCATACTATCCTCAAACTGATGGCCTAACTATGGTGGTTAATAGGGCGGTAGGTAATATCCTAAGGTTCATAACTAAGGAGTATGGAAAAACATGGGATGTGATCATTTCCCAAGTAGAGTATGCTCACAATGATAGTAAGAATAGGACCACAGGGAAAAGTCCATTTGAAATTGTGTATGGGATGCATCCAAGGGGTGTATATGAATTAAGGGATCTTGGAGGGATAGAACATAGGAGTGGACATGTTGAGGATTTTTCCCAAACCATGAAAGAATTCCAAGAGCAAGTCAAGAAGAATATCCAAGACAATACCCAAAAATTGAAGGCCAAGGTTGATGCAAGAAGGAAATACATTCAATTTGTTGTTGGTGATTATGTTATGGTGCATTTAAACAAGTCTATGTTGCGAAAGGGTATACCATCTTAGTTACAAATGAAAAGAGTGTGACCTTACAAGATCATAGCAAAATATAGAGCCAATGCTATAAAATAAATTTTCCATCAGATTTGGGCATTTATCCCATTTTCAATGTGGAAGATCTAGTCAAATTCAAGGGTACACCACCTTAGAGTAATCAAGGGGCCAGTTCTAACCTAGAGTCTGTAGTAGTACCTTCATCAAGCAAGTTGGAAGCTAGACAAGTGTTCGATTCTAGAGTTAAGAAAACCACTAGGAACAAGGTGTATATGAAGCACCTCATCAAGTGGATGGGAAATCTTGATTTAGAAGAAAATTGGGTTTTTGAGGTAGAATTCAACAATACATGCAATCCTCAAGACCTATTATCCATAGGAGTGACATAGTTTTCTTTTGTGGGTTGTATGGTACATGGGAACCTAGGTAGGCTTATGGAAGACCTAGGGCTCCTAGAATATTTTCTCTTGTAGTTTTTCTAGCCAAAACACTAGGTGAATAATAGGGTTAGACTTATGCTAGGTTGAGGTCAGTTAAGGTGAGCAAGCCTAATGAGGTCTAAATTGCACATAGTTGCTTAATTGGGTGTAAATTGAGAATCTTTGTGTTTAGAAGGGTACAATGGTCAAATAAGTGATTTTAGGGAATTATTATAATTTTTTCATCCATTTAATTATTTTGGAAAGGTTTGGAAACCTTTGGATCAAGCTTGAGGTTCAAACACTCAAAGATGTAAAAATTGCCAAAAATTGTCAATGTTGTCATTGACAACATTCACAACTTTTTGTTGCATTAAAGAAAATTTTTCGTTAGAAATAAATAAATGTTTTAAATAGATAGAATAGGAGTGGTGATGATTTTATAATATCATCCTTGACCTTTTGACAAGGTTGGAAGTTTGAGCAATTCTGGTGTGTATAGACTATCAACAAGTTAATGAGTTACAACTTTATGCCTTTGAGGATCTTGGCATTTGAATGGATTGAATTTGGATATGTAGTGTTGGAAATTGTTAAAGGGGTTTTATTTGTGATTATTTATAGTTTTAGTTTTTTTTTTGGTGAGGTTTTAGTTTCTTAAATAAATTGTTTTGTATTCTATTACCTTGTTATTCTGAATCAAGTGCTTGAGAAAAATGGAGTTATAACTCCCTCTTCCATTATAGGATTTGTATGGCCTCTTGAGATTTTGGAGATGAATAATTGTAAATATTTTAAAGTTAAGGAGGGGTTCTAGGAATCAAGGAAAACATTTTTATTATGATTCCCTGGCCAAGCCAGTGATGCATGTCGAGGGATCACAACCTAATGCAAAGCTGATCAGTGGGATTGAAGGCACAATTTTCTTCAATAAAAGTTTGTGGTTGGTATTAGCATGTGTGGAAAATCCCCAAACTCTATGGGAGGAATTATTGAAGGCTCCATGAATGGTAATACTTCATTCTTGTTCAACCTGGTTTAAGTTCTTGCGAATCCTACTTTTAAGGCTAAAATTGTGGCTTTGCTATATGGATTGGTTGGGAACTCAAGACCAACATAATACTTAAGATCTTTTAAAAGGCTATCAATATCAAGAGTTAGTTCACTCCATCATTAAGGAATTTTTCAAGATATTTGTGATTTTCCTCAATTGGATGGCTAATTGCTTGTAGCCCTATTGTAATAAAAATTGCTCAAATTTTCATGATTCTTGGAATTCAATTAGGGTTTCAAGTTCAAAGGTGGATGTAAGTGTTGAAGGGAATCCAAATGCCTCCCTAGATGACTATTCCATCATTTGGAGTGTTTAGATGAGTGGTTGGGGTTGTTTGTGGAATGATTACTTTTAAATCCAAAGAGGGATTATTTGAATGATTGGTGATGCCTTTTGGCCTCACAAATGTCCCAGCCACATTTATGAGGATGATGAATGATGTGCTTAGGCCATTCACTGACTCTTTTGTAGTTGTGTATTGGGATGATATTCCAATTTTCAGCAAAACATGGGAAGAACATCTGTAACATGTGGAATAGATATTGTCTACATTGCAAGTCCATGGACTCTATGCAAATAAGAGAAAATGTTATTTTGACCTATGAAAAGTATTAAGTACTTGGGATATGTTATTGATAGTGAAGGTTGTTGGTGTTTTTTTTAATAAAAGGACTAAAACTACTAAGCAACAAAATGCTTAATACCAAGATGATAATACTCATACAATCTAAAGGTCAACCAATTCTTGTTAACAATTGCATGTGTAAAGCATTTGGACCCAACTTCGACAAAATCAAAGGTGGTTTTCTACTCTTTTGGCTCTACAAAACCAGGGAGGGTATACCTAGGGATGATTCAAGACTGGGAAAACTGTATGAGGATTATTTTTAGTTTCATTCTGATTCTCATTTCAAAATCCTCAAACACATACATAATTCTTAATAACTTGATAAACACATCCCATATAACAGATATGGCCAAAATTTATTCTATAGATCTGTAGATGTTCTTAACAATAGTGGCTAATTGAAGCTAAAACATTCCATGCAGACAAGTGCTGGCCAGCTTTGAAGATCTTCAGGAAACAAAAGTAAAATTGATTTAATTCTGCATTTTTGACAACCATTTGTGACATACTTCTCCTTCAGCTGAATCAATTTGATTAGTGCCTAATCCATTGGGGTTCAGAGTCTATAGCAAATTCTTAGATCTAACTTGTTGCCTTACAACAAATTCTATCAGCAATTCCTATCAAAATTTATCATTCAAAACCCTTTCCATTACTAAAGAAACCTTATCATATTCATCAAAGCTTTTATTTAATCCATTGAATTAATAACAGTGATAAATAGATATACAACCTAACTAGATTGCATTCAATTACACAAGCCTTTACTTATACAATATACAGACAACCAAGTAATTGGAAGGAGAGAAGATTCAAAAAGAACTGATATGGGGATAGTTCACAATTTGTATTCATTTTCTTTGAAAATTGTATATCATTTACAATAGACTCAGAATCACCTTCAGAAAGAAACACAGCTCATTCCATATTCATGTATTCTTAGAGAATTGATAGAGAAAATACATCATAAAATTGCTTTCAAAAATTTGGACCAAAGACAGACTAAGCATATCACTTAGAAAATTAGAATTCAAACCATTCTTTAGCCTTGGAATCTCACTTAAATAGTGTGAGATGCAACAAGCTTCAAGCTAAAAGAAAGTGCAATGTGTCTTCTAAAAGATACTGACAAATGTCTGTCATAAAAGACAAAAACAAATAACAGAAAGGCTATTACATCGAACATTCCTTGGTGGGTCCCTTTCTGTTATGCTTCTCAATTGTTGAGACAAGAAAATATGATCTGATTCTTCATTTATTATTCATCCTCAGAGTAAGTGGCCATGAGGTTAAAAAGTGACGTATTATCTTCAACTACGTACAAACTTACTTTAACCTAGGGATTTTCCATGTCCTCATTACTAACTATGAGGGTAACTTTTACTTTTGCATTTTCCTCCTCATCATTTTCTGACATTTGTTCTATAAACTAATTTTTCCATTTATTATAAGCAACACCATCTAGCCAATTAAAATTTAGAGCCTTTCTTTGTATAATCACTAAAGAATTTGCAATTTCCTCTAAATCATCAAACTCTTTTCTCATGGCATTATAAAATAACTGTATCTTTACTAACTCTTCATTTGCCCTTGCCCAAAACCAGTGGCCAGTTTCACTCATGATGTTCTTGATCCTTTCATAAAATAATTCATCCAACTCCTTTTTCCACTTTTCCTTTTCCTTTATTGTATCAACAGATTCTAAAGCACAAGGAAATAAAATGAATTTTTCAGCAATATACTAGGAAAAAAAAAGTGTTAATCTTCTCTACAAAGAATCCCTTCTATCATCAAAATCTTCTAGTTTATTTAACAAATCAAAAAATTTCTCTACTTGATGATAAGGCATTTGGATGATAGATATACACATAATTGTGATATCATTATTCCTCTCCCTCCACTTCTGTGCAAGGGGAGTCAATTTATCCTTACCCCTATTCAACTCATCCATGAGGGTTGAAATTCTTGTCAACTGATCAAAGAAGGTTGACCATTGTATTTTATCCCTTAAATACATCACACCCTCCTTTAATTTTCCTTCATATTGATTTTTTAATTCTACTTGCAACTCATGTAATTTGGTTTTTTCTTCTTCAAAGTCCTCTGCAGTATATAATTGGGGCCTTTCAGGGGTGTTTGGTATTTCAACAATAGGGGTTGTTCTATCAAATGATTGTGGAGGGTATGCAATTCTAGGTGCACTGGACTCTCCCACCTTTCTTTTCCCAAGTATCTTCTCCATTTGAGACACTTTGCTTTCTAGTGACTATATCTGTATACCCTTTTCCTCATATGCTTTTAAAACTTCTTCAAACCTAGCATTGAGTTGGGTAAACTTATCTTCTTCCTGGCAAGATACAACACCACCCAATTTCAACACTTCTAAGGCCATTCCCATTATTTTCTTACTATTTACTTCACTAGCCCTGTATACTGTCAATGTACCAGTATGCTCTGCAGTGGGAAACTCATGCAGCCTGGTATTTTCCCTCTTTTCCATAGACCATATAACAAGGGCTTGGTGGTCATCACTAAATTTGACTCCTCTATGAGCCTGTAATATTTCTTTAGCAGTTGTTAGTTGAACACCTTTCTACTTCCTTACTGAATCAAAAACAATTGCATTTGCTATATCCCATTCTGGCAAAAGGAGGACTCCTGACTGTCTAACTATTTTCCTCCCAACTTCAGGAGTAAACTGGGAAAAGCCATTCAAAATTTTTGACTTCATCTCTCCCTTAATAACTAAGTTAGGTTTATCTGGTTGCTCAGCTTTGATTTTCTCACAGGCTTTCTCAAAATTTTCCATATTTAATCTCCACAAAAACTGAGCAAAAGCTCTAGATCTTACAAAATTTTCATCATTAATAAATCTTTTAGAAGCCTGTGCAACTATTGGGTCAATCTCCTTACCTTGGTAATCAGCAATGGTTAGGTCCAAGGAAGGTACAGGAGGTTCTTGTGGCTCTCCAACATCCAAGTCTGTAGAAGTGACAATCACATCCCTTTCTCCACCCATTTTTCTAAGCTGTTCCCTTAGAGATGCTTCATCATCTATATGGATTGGGGATTGGCTTGGGGAGTATTGTTCCTTTTGAGAGGAAGAAGACTCTTGCTCTAATTTTTGTCTTTTTGGAGAGCGGGCTGCAGATGGGCTTCTTGACCTTTGCTTCTGATGAGAGGGTTCCTGTTGCACATTTCAAATCATAACATAACCTGCCCTCTTCTGCAATGTATATTGGCCAGGAGCTAGCACATTTCTACTGCTTATTCTTCTTTGTACTTTTGTAGGCTAGTCTGGATGTGTTTCAACATACATAGCTTTCTTTTCATTCATGGTTTGAATTATTATGGAAAAATTATTCATTAATGCTTGTATTTTAGCTCCCCAGTATTTCTTATCTTTCAATGGGTCATACTAGGGGTCAAAAGCATTAATAAATTCTAGGGTCTTACTGAAAACTATACATTTCTCTTTTCTCGCGTGAGACTCTGCCATGTTATATCTATCCAAAAACAAATTCAGGTGCTTCCACCATTTTCTAACAAAGACAAAATCATGCACTACAGTAACGATTGGAAAGAAAGTGCCCTTCTTAATCAATTCCCTCTCATCTATAGTGCCTATCTGCCATAAGAGCTCAACAATCCCAATCTTCAAAGGCACATGAAAAGGAAACACATGTGGCTTTCCCATAAAACCA
Organism: Cupressus sempervirens; assembly: GCA_028749045.1. Classification (NCBI taxonomy): domain Eukaryota; kingdom Viridiplantae; phylum Streptophyta; class Pinopsida; order Cupressales; family Cupressaceae; genus Cupressus; species Cupressus sempervirens. The sequence goes on from CM053791.1 coordinate 56,927,488, forward strand.
TATACCCTTATCACAGTTGAAACATTATAAGGGATTATATCCCCCCAATTATGACTAACCAACAACCCTTGTGCATAATCTCTATGTCTAACTAATTCCAACAATGCTTGTGGAATTCTGGGGCTATCCCCTCTCAAAAGCAATCTCAGCCTAGATGCGAAAAATCTGTCAAACCTTACATAACTAGCATCTGTGGCTTTCGAAGTCATATCCACACTCCATAACTACACTGGATTCCTTTCTCCATCCTTGGTTGTTTCCAACTCCATACCCTTGGAGAAGAAAGTGTATCCCTTGTATAAGCATACATGCATCAGCAATGAGTACCAACAGAATGGTTTGTTTACTTTTCCCCTTGCTATTCCAACCAAACCATTGTGAATCTCTTTTGATAGAAAAGTGGCAAAATCCAAAATGGTACTCATTCCAAATTGAAGGGTTTGAGCCATTATAAGGACAATAGAACCTGGAATTTGATCACCTTCATCTATCCTAAAATCTTGCAAAGAGAAAAATACAGTGCTTGAGCTCTCAAGTTGAAATGTTTTCTTAACAATGGCTCTGGGGTACTGGCTGTAATCACAGGCAAATTACCAACCTTGGCAACATGCTTTTGTAGTGGCCCCGTTCTTAGGTAAATTTTTTGTGCATCATATTTGTCTTGTAGATCATCCATATCAATGATTTCAGGCACACCGTGGTTAGGGTTAAGGTTGAAAACCTCATTGAATAGCTCAGGGTAAACCCTAAAAAGATTGATTCCAAAATATTTTTTACCCATCCTATAATAGGATCATATTTCTTTGCCAGGTCCATCAATAAATCACTATCAAATAAAATAGTGGGGACTACTAATTTACCAATATCAAACTCCCAAACATTGCTCATAGGAGTGTCTAGTTTTCACTCTGAAAACCATTTCTTAAATAACTCTAGACCTCCCATGGAAACCTGGGCATCTCTTACCAAATTAGCTTTGTTGTAAAAACCCTCTGCTACAACTATTCTAGGATGTTTTGGGGTGAGTTCCCTCCCCTTGGTTATTTCATGCACTGATGAGGGGAATTGTTCAAGAAAGTCATCATGCATAGAACGTTTCAAATAATTTGTTTTCCTAGTAAACTCTTTTCGGGGAGGCATTTTGAATGAACCCTAGAAATTTCACAACAAAAAATATTTTAAATTTACTTAGAAAACCACAGAGTACTTACCCGCCAAAATTTCCACTTCTGCACTATGTGATAACTTTTGCAATTTTACTGGATTGTTAACCAAGAATTTTTGTGCCCTAGCTTTGAAAACTTTGTATGCCCTGATATTCTCTCTATGCTTTAGTGGTTCATTAATGGTGAAATCGTGGGCTCTTACCATGCAATAAAATCACACGTATAAGGTCTAGATCATATTTACTCTCAGTAACCGTTACCCGCAATTTGCATCCAAGTTTGAAACCCATCCATAGATTTTCACCGGATCGGACGGTCTTGATTTAAAAGATAACAAGCATTACAACTTTTAAAATAATGCTGCATGTCACAATTCTACTTCCCCACATTATTTAAAATCCCTTCATCTTAGAATTGCGGGGAAGCACCATTTGTCGATCAAGACAAGATCAATGATCTAATTAATCCACTTTCTAATAAAAACCAGTCAGCTGTACTAACCAATAAGAAACTGCCATATGAGCTCATGTCGTTTGACCACATTCCATGCCAGTAGATCCCATATCTTCTTTTGGGCGAGCAAGTACTTGGCATCATTTAGTACATGTGTCTGCAGGGCGCATTCTCTCTTTGTTTAAACATCGCTCAAATTCAAAATGCGGGGAAGCGCCTTTCGTTAATTAGGATAAAGATCAATGATCAGAAACAGCTCTTCATTTTATGCTCACATTATCCACTTGGGCCAATGACATGATTGCTTTTAACCTACATGTTCTGACTATTGTGTTTATTTCTGACACCTTTCTGGCCCAGATCATAAATAGCTCCAACTAAGCACATTTGGCGGAACCTATGGTGTGACTCTTGCATTCTTCATGGTTTGGTCCCACTGTGACACGCGTCGCAAAGGCACATTCCCACTTTTCTTATCTGACTTGCAGCTTCATAATGTGGGATTGCGCTAACCGTAGATCTTCAAAAGATCTACGGTTGATAAGATTTCATTTCCATCTAGCAGTCAAAACTCCTCCATGTGGCACATCTGGCAGTACATGTCATCAATTGTTTACAGTGTGGCATACTGCTTTGCAAATACCTGACCCCACCTTGCCATATTTCAAAAATTTGCTTGCCTACACTACTTATTTCTTGTGCAATTTCAAATTGCGGGCATGCGCTGGCCTTTGATCTCTGATAGATCAACGGTTACATAAACTTCGCCATTTGAGTAGCATATTGGCTGATAGTGAGGAATGATGTTCCTCCACCTATTCCAACTTATCTGACACACACCACGAAGGATACCTCACCATTATTCTTTTAATAGCGGGCCCATCTCGTTAAACCGTGCCACTTGTCCAACTTTCGCTTCCCTGCATTATTTATCTGTCGAGCATATTCTTCTTGCGGGGAAGCGCTAGCCCTTGATTGAGATGAAATCAATGGCTGATGCTTCTTGGTGATAAACTACATATCTTTGCGGGCGAATCCACCAATGACATCGTGGGAAAATTAGGATGTGCGCAAAAGTACTGACAAACCTGTAAAAGTTCCTGACAATTTATGATTCACCAAAATTTAGGAATGTAAAGGCCACATGTCACCAAGTTGCATGCCTGCATTACTTAAAGGCCTTGCCTCTTGAAATTGCGGGTATGCGATACTCGTTGATCTAAATAGGATCAATGATTAAAAAGACTTTGCATCATCAGAGGTAATTGCTAATAGAATGATTAATCAATTTGTATGTCAAGCGCAGTCATGTAAGATTAATCAAAAATATAATGACCTCATGCTTATGCAAGCCCTCCCTTGGGGAAAATGTCATTGAAAACATTTTTTTGAAAACAATTTTGAGGGTATTCTAAAGCTAGGGCAATTTGATGACTTTGAAAAAACACAAGGAATAAAACCCTAATTTTCAAAATTTCAGGATTTAAATGATTTTTCACAAGATTTTCCTTTAACCTCTGCATCGTGAAAAATCAGGCCAACAAAGGTGTTCATGTTGATCCTAAAAAGATCCAAGTAATTAAAGACTAGCCTACTCCAAGGAATCTCAAAGAGTTATGTAACTTCTTGGGTTTAGCTAACTTTTATCACAGATTTGTGTTTGGATTTTCACATTTGTCTTGGCCTTGGAATCAATCATTATGAGGAGGTATGAAAGAAAAATTCAAGTGGACAAGTGCTCAATAGTAGGCATTTTAGGAGTTGAAACAAAGGTTATGTTTTGCACCTATTTTATCTCTTCTTGATTTACAAGAATCTTTTGAAATTCAAATTGATGCATCAGAATATGCTTTGGGAGTAGTCATCATGCAACATGGACATCTAGTTGCCTACCATAGTGAGACTTTTTTTGATATAGTGTGTAGATATCCCACCTATTATAAATAATTATATGCTATTATTCAAGCTTGCAAGTAGTAGAAACATTATATATTGGGAAAGGAGACTATCATTCACACAGATCACAAACCCCTTCAATTTTTGCAAACACAAGGCAAATTACAGAATGATAGGCACCAAAGATGATCAACTTATCTTCAACAATTTCATCTCAACATTTTTCATAAGAAAGGAAGTGCTAATAAGGTAGCAAATTGTTTGAGTAGGCTGACAATTGCAAGAATAAGTATGGTATTAGAATCATGTGGTCACCAAACATAAAATTGGGCCCTCTTCTATGGGCAGGATAATGAATTTTTTGATGTTTATACTCAGCTTGTGGATGGTAAACATGTGAATGATTATTACTTACAAGATGGAATGCTTTGCCAATTTGGCCAAATTTGTGTTCCTAAGGAAGAATGTAAGAAGTTAATATGGGAAGCTCACTATAGTAAGGTTTCTGGTCATTTTGGAATAGGTAAGACTACGGCTATACTACAAAAATATTTTTACTAGCCAAGAATTAAAAATGATGTGATAGAATACATTCAAGTATGTACATCGTGTGCTATTGCAAAGCTTGCAAATCATAAGTTGGGTTTATATTTACCACTTCCTATTCTAGATAAACCTTGGCATTCAATTTCAATAAATTTTATGTCTAGTCTTCCTACCACTAAACATGGGCATGATTGTGTATATGTTGTAGTAGATAGATTTTCAAAAATGTCAATCTTGGTGACTTGTAGAAAGGCAATCTTTGCAGAAGAAATTGGAAAAATATTTTTTGAGCATGTTTGGGTTCATTTTGGGCTACCAAAAAACATTATTTCACATAGGGATACTTGGTTTCTCAGTAAATTTTGGTCTTCATTATGGGAAATGATGGACACAAAACTAACAAAGTCTACTTCATTCCATCCTCAAACATATGGTCAAACAAAGTTTGTTAATCAAATAATTATTCAAATTCTATGTATGTATCACTCCAAACATCCTTGCACATGGGATGAGAGCCTTCCATATGTGCAACATAGCTACAATAGGGAAATTCATAGCTCAACTAGCCACAACCCATTTGAAGTTTGTCTTGGATATCAACCCTAGCACCAATAAATGTTTCTATCCTAGTTATGCAACCTGACTTGGTACCATGCTTAGACAAGGAGAAGGAAAAACCTATGAAGTTAATTGATAAAATTCATCATTTACAATAACAAGTTTATGAAATTTTGGAGCAAAATACTAAGAAGTATAAATAGAAGCATGATCAAGATCGAACTCCTCATAATTTTCAGGTTTGGGATAAGGTATGGTTGCATTTACAGAAGGAATGTTTACAAGGCCCTCATAGAAAATTTTTCCTCTTCATTATAAGATCATTAAGAAAGTTAGCAAAAATGCATTTGAACTCAACTTGCCTCCATTTTTGGGTGTCTATCTAGTTTTCAATGTAGAACTATTGAAGCCATATTTCCCTCCTTTACTAGACATTGCAGATGTTGCTAAAGAAATCAATCATATAGAGCTGAATCCAGAAGTTATTAATCCACTCCAAAGTGACCAAATTGTGGAGGTTGTCATGAAGAATTTGAGGAACCAGACAATCTATTTATATCGTGTGGTGAAAGTAGGACAATTTGTTCAACATGGATAGCGGCTTACATGTGAACAAATCTAGCTTCATTTTCCACATCTGATGCAAAGTCTAGAGGAAATGGGGACCATTTCATCTCAAGGTGGAAGGAATGATCAAAACATATTCTAGGAAGATGCAGAAGATTTTGGCATGAGCAAAAATGAGAAATTACTGAAATCCATTTTTTTGATATTTTCTATGTTCTAGTATTTTGCATTTTTAGAGGCCGTCGAGGCATTTTTTGGCTTTGACAGGGTGAAGAAGTCATAGTGCTATGCTTAGGACTTCAAACAAAAAATGGAGAACTTTAGAAGATCTTTCCAAAAATTTTGATGGTTTGTGTTTTCGAGCTACAAGTAGAAAGTTATGACTTCTACTAGTAGAAGTATTTCTTAATATAGATTTTTGTAGTTTTTAATAGCTATTTGGACTTATTTTGTAATTAATTATCTTGTGGACTCTTCAATTTTGTTTCCAAGTGATAGTGATGACCCTTGGGATCCATCATACTTATATAAACTCTACTTATGAATAGAATGGATCACTTTTGGCTTGCAAATCATCTACTATGGCATTTTAATGGCTTTTCAATTAATTCACAATACCAAAAGTTCTACACCAGGTATTGTAATCTGAATTATTAATTTAGATCACTAAGGAAACCCTTGATCATAAGGAAAACCCTAGTGGGGTTGATACACACAAGATGATGTACTAATATAAATATTACTTGTTAGACGATGGACCCTATTAGGAGATTATAACAACATTCAGTACATATCAGTCCCTATTAGGAGTGTTTGAATCCCTATTAGGAGATTCCAACCCTATTAGGAGTTGTACCAACCTTGTTAGGAGTTGTAGAAGATAGATAGACCCACTGTCCAAACAACTTCAGGGGAAAGACCAATGAACCCACTGTCCAAATGATATTTGTATTATTCCTTGTAGAATGATAGAAATGAATAGTACTTCCTTCATCTTTCTCTATCCTATCAACCTAACTTCTTCTCCATTTGATCTTTTAACCAGATCAAAAATCTCACATCCAATAATCCCTTGGATCATATATTTGCATTCACCAAAACACTTTACTCCTTTTTGCACTCCACATTCAATACAATGATCTCTTATCCTTTGTTACAAACAAGGAAAAAATCTTTCCTTTATACTACATCTTTCAAATAATTCCTTGAGTTGGTCTTCAGGCTTTCGCAATTAATTATAATAAGATAATTAATTAATTAATCAAGTGTTCTAGGAATGCTTAGGATACTCCCCAAAAGGAATACCATTAAAATTCATGCTAAAAATCTTCCTCTTTGGCACTGATGGCAACATATATGAAAAAAATCTAAGTTCAAAGAATTCCAAATATTACTCTTTTGTTGTTGTTGCTATTGTTCTCATCTTTTCAAATCATCTTCATCAATCAAATTTGAAAACCTCTAGAACATACTCTATTCTACATCTTCATGAATCTTTCTAAATCTCCTTAATAGAGATATGCAACTATCTCTCCCCCATTGAACTAGAGCATGTTTTTCATGTACTCTCTCCCCCATTAACATCAATGACAAAAGCCTCATTATGTCAATTTACTACTTCAATTTATAACTAGTTCAAGTGTCTAAAGGCACTATTAAATACCAAATACCAAGAGTCCTTAATGACTCATCTCATCATAGACGCTCACCCATATGGGAAGCATGAACATTCAGTCTAGTCTAACAATACTGCACTGTGCCACAAGATTGATGCACAATTTGCATCATCTACTTAAAAGTAAGTAGAGGCATAAACCCAAGCATACCACTTAAGTACTCAAATGTATCTTTAGATAAGGGCTTCATAAAGATATCTCCAATCTAATCTTTAGTACTCACATATGCTAATCTAATCTCTTTTTCTACTACCTTATTTCTCAAGGCGTGATACTTAATAGATATATGCTTAGTCTTATAATGCAACACATGATTTTTAGACATGCTTACTATACTTGTGTTATCACAGTATATGATAATAGGTTCAATAAACTCAATCCCAATATCCTTCACCATCTATTTTATCCACATGACTTGATTACAATTATTTGCTACTGCTACATACTTTTCCTTAGTTGTACTCTATAAAATACAATCTTGTTTCTTGCTCAACCAGGAAACTAGTCTTCCTCCAAGGAAAAATACTCCACCACTAGTTCTCTTTCTGTCATCCATACTGCATGTCCAATCTGCATCAGTATATGCACATAGAGTGATATCACTTAATCTATAATACCATATTCCATAATTAGATGTTCCTTTAAAATATTTAAATATCCTCTTTACTACTGCATAATGACACTCCTTAGGATCATCTTGAAATCTAGCTACAATCCCAACTATATTTTCTTTATCTGGTCCAGTGTGAGTCAGATACTGCAAGCCTCCAATCATGGATCTATACTTCTTCTTCTCAAATGTAGGTGTCTCATCCTTGCTAGATAATGTGTGACCAATTATCATAGATTTACCAACAAGCTTACAACCTTCCAATCTAGATTGAGCTTCAAAAAATCTTTCAAGTACTTAGCTTGTGAAATAAAAATGCCATCACTATTTTACACAATCTTCAACCCTAGGAAAAACTTCATTTCTCCTATCATGCTCATCTCAAACTCATTGTTCATTTCTTCAAAAAACTTGTCACTTTCTTTATCATTACCTCCAAATATTGTGTCATTAAAAAATATTAAACTATTATCAACAAACCATTCACAGTTTCTCTCAAATATAATTTACCATCTTCCATACCTTTAACAAATCCAAGTTTTGTTAAACACTTACCCAACCTTGCATACTAGATTCTAGGTGCTTCCTTGAGTCTAGATAGAGCTTTCTTTAGTTTATATACCATATCTTTGTCTTCTATCAGAGAGAAACCATCGTGCTACTCAATATATATCTCTTCTTCAAGTTCTCCATTCAAGAAAGATGATTTAACATCCATCTTATATACTTTGAACTTCTTGTTTACTTTACAAGCCAAGAACATTCTTATTGCTTCCATTCTAGCTACAAGGGCATATGTCTCCTCATAGTCTATTCCTTCTTTCTGTGAATATCTTTTGCACACATGTCTAGCCTTATTTCTTACAACTTCATCTTACTCATTCATCTTATTTCTTAATACCCATTTGGTTCCTATAACATTCTTGTCTTTAGGTCTAGAAGGTAATTCCCATATTTCATTCTTCACAATCTGATCTAGTTCTTCCTTCATTGCTTGAATCCAATGATCATATTTACATACTTCATCTACACTCTCAGGTTCTACTTGATAAATAAAATATAATTCCTCATTAACTTGTTTCTTGTCATCACACTTTTATCCTTTCTTCTAATTATCTTCTTTATAGGGTGATCATTTATTATGTTTTTGTTAGAGGTAGGAGTTGCTTACTCAATGCTTATCTCTTCCCTTGGTTCAGGTCCCTATTCTCCTCTTTGCTCAATAGTTTGTACATCATTATGCAGATCATTGTTTGTCTTAAAGAAAACTTCTACATTTTTTCTAACAATTCCAATATTATCTTCTTCTTCATCAAAATTGTAATCTAACATCTTTTCCTTAAATTCCAAACTTTTCATGTCACATTTTTGCAGTCAACTACTGTCTTAGTTCTATGATTAAAACATTTGTGGGCCTTGATTTCCAATGAATAACCAAAGAACATACCTTCATCACTTATTGGATTAAACTTATCAATATCATCATATCTCTTAATGTAACACTTGCTCCCAAATATTCTGAAATACTTAACTAATGGAGAAAAACCAAGCCATAATTCATAAAGTATCTTGTTCATACATTTTTTGATCTATTCTCTATTCATAGTGTATACTATTGTATTGAATACTTCTCTCCAAAATATCTTAGAAACATCATTCTCAAAAATAATTTCTCTTTCTACCTCTTCTACTGATCTATTTCTTCTTTTAGCAATCTCATTTTGTTTAGGTGTCCTAGGTGAAGATAATTGTCTCTTGATTCCATTCTCTTCACAAAACATGTTAAACTTTCGAGAGGGGAATTATCCTCCTCTATCTGACCTCAAACATTTTATCTTAACACTAGATTCATTCTCAACTCTATTCTTAAATTTATTAAACTTTTCAAATGCTTTAGACTTATCTTTAAGAAATGCTACGCACATTATTCTAGTGAAATCATCAACAAAAATCATGAAATACCTTTCACCATAGAATCCTTTTGTTCTAGAGGGACCACTCAGATATGTGTGAACAATCTCCAAATTTTATGTGGTTGTGAACTTCTTGTTGAGAATTGATACCTTCTTATGCTTAGCCAAAATACATTCTTTGCAAACAACATTAGTAGTCTTTATTATCTTAGACATGTCTCTAATTGCAAACATGATAGTAACTTTCACAATATTATCAAAGTTTATTGACAAAATCTTCTATGCCATAACAAACTATTATCCACTTTTGCAACCAAATATGTCATTTTAGTGGGATTCAACTTAAATATGTTACCTTTGGACCGAGTTCTAGTTCCAATCATCTTACCATCTTTATCCTTGATTGTGCAAGTATTTTCTGTGAATTGCAATTGATACCCTTTGTCCACGAATTATCAAAAACTCATAAAATAATCCTTTAATCCATCAGTAAAATAAACATCATCAGTGTTAGTATTTCCATCTAAAGTAATGGATCCTATTCATGTAATGTGATAGGCTCCATTGTTATCAACTCTAACAATGCCTCTATCATAGTTCCTGAATTTAACAAACTTATTCATATTGATAGTCATCTAATGTGAACATCCACTATGATGCCAGAGCATCTTGGGTGTAAGAAAAATCTTGCAATACCCAAAATTTTAATTTTTTTTAGCCTTTTCTATTTTAATAAGGACTAGTAGACAAGGGGGTTACTATTTGTGGGAACTTACAATTTTTAGTAAGTTTTTCATACGAGCTCAGAATGGCCTAATTTTAGAGGTAGATATTCATCTTGGATATATTAGCCTACTAGTTGAAGCTTAGTGCTATATCATGCATGTCCATGGATTTATTGTGGATTTATTGTTTTCACTTTTTGTAAATAAACTTCAAGCTAACCGTTGGAGTCTTTAGAGTGCCTGGGTGAGGTTTGAAAACTTGATGGATGATGCTTGCATGGATTTGAGCCTATAAATTAGGAGCTGGGGTTTCTGAAAAGTGGCTGTAATAGCCAATTGAAGCAATGGTTTGTGAGTTATGGTCTTTCCAAGTTGGACCAACCAAAACATCCAAAATAAATGTCAAAACTATATTTGGATGACTTTATATGTATTGTTAGGGTCTTTTGGCCATAGGTATTAAATTCAAGAACATCTAGAACCTTCTCAGGTGGCATAAAATTGCCTATTTTAGAAATGTTCAAACATTGTCTAGGACATATCTTGGTGATACTTCGCAGCTTAGTCTTGTAGATAACTATAATGAAGGCATCCATGTGGGTTAGCATATTGTAAATGTGAATTTTGTAACTCCACATTTGCAGTGATAATAAGAAGTCCATATTTTGTTCTTGCATTTTTTGTTGGTTCTTTGTTTTTGTTATGTGTTTATGGTATTAACAATAGCACCCTTCATCACACTATCTATTGTCCAATTAGATTTCTTTTTAACTTGAGAAACTAGAGCATTTTCTTCTCTAATTTATTTATCAAGATCATCTTCCTTAATAACTACAAATAAAATATCATCATCACTTTCACTTAGACCTTTTTCATTAGATTCCTTTTCCTCATTAACATATATAAAATTCCTAGGTCTTCTAGGATTAAGCTTCCCTTATACATTTTATCTCTTTTTAGACATTTAGATGCATAATGACCAAACTAATTACAAGTCTAACATTTAAAGATATTCTTACCATCTAAGGCACTAAAGGTATCTCCACCCTTGTCAGTTCTCCAGATTGTCATAGACCTACTTCTGTTATTTCTAATCTTTCGAGCAATGTTTCCCTGGTAAACTCCTTAGTACAAGGTATTAGTAGTTGAATCATCTAAGCTACTTTCTTGAATGGTGGTGTCAAAGTCATCAAGATCTTCCACAAAATCTCATCTTCTGCCTTGGTTCCACCATATGTTTTGATTCTTGCAAGATATCCTACCAATATAGCTTCTTACAAATCCATCTTCCATCATTTTAGCATCTTGAAATGCACATATCCAATTCTACAACCTTACTCTTTTTGTATGTGTATCACCTTCAAAAATAGATTCTAATATTTTCCAAACATTATGGGATGTTTGAAGTGAGTCTACCTGACTATATTCATTCTCTAGAAGAGTTGATAGTAAAGATTCTCTAGGTATCATGTTACACATGAATAGATCTCTCTTTGCTTAACTACATTATTCAATCTTGTCTTCGTTTAAAATTTCCTTTTCACTTTTTGTCAAAATCCAATAACCTGGACCCATACATAAAAGATGAGTCTTCATCTTCTCCTTCCAATTGTCATAGTTTTCCTCATCAAATCTAGGACTATCCTTTCTGAAAAGATTTTCCATTGATCTCCCAAAGCTATTAAGTTTTTCTTTCAAGGACCTGAAGCTTAATTTGTTAGTCTTAGATTGGTTTTGACAATTCAGTGTCAACACACTTCAAAATTTTTCTAAGATGCTGAGCATAATATAGATGTTGAGTTACAATATGTTTTGAGCTAGAATTCATCAAGTGTCAAGTCATTTAGATACCAAGCAGATAGATTGTGCCAAGCAAGTTTACAATGCCAAGTGACTAATAGATGCCAACCATGTATATGTGTCAAGTAAACTATAGGTGTCAAGGAAGATGATACTACTACATGTGCCAAGCATAACACAACTACTATAGGTGTTGAGCAAGACAAAATTTCTATAGGTGCCGAGCAAGTCAAAATTTCTTTATGAGCCAAACATTGATAATTAGTAAGTGTGAAGTAACATAGAATTAGCATAAGAGATTCTGCCCTAACAAACTAAGATGTAAACTATTTTTGAGCTGACATATGATGAATCTTGAAGGATTAAAACATAAGATCAAATCTATTTAATTTCCTATGCAATCAACATGCAACCAATCAAAAAAATGAAAAGATTTGAGTAGAAAAATTGGATGAATCTCAATCTTAGATTCATACCTAACCGTAAGTCATGAAACCTTTTTAAGGAGGTCAAAACCCCATAACTCAATAATGTGTGAGAATGCATGAGAGAGTATGCAAGAAGAGAATGCATGCAAGGAGTGAATACTAGCAAATTTTGAAGGAAGTGAAAGGGGTGAAAAGACCTAGAAGAAGGACAACATTGCAGTATCAGTTAACATTAAAACAGAGCATCAAAATTTCATAACAGAATCATATTAGATCAAAGAGGATCAGATTAGAAGGGACTAACATCGATATGAAATCAGCAATTGAGGATTGTAAGCTATCAAGTCAACACATTCTACTATACTTTCTAGCCATTGTATTAGGAGAGTGAAAATCCTATGAAGATAGGTTGGTTTAACATCCATATTGTAAATCCTTTAATAGGGTGACATTCCAAGTGAGTGTTTGTAAATCCTTTAGATAGGTACACCATTAACAAGGTGTTGAAGCCTTTAACAGGGTAGGCCTCTCACAGGGTAGACCATTGATGATGGTCAAACTTTATAATCTTGACAAGTTACATATTGCTGTAGTGATAAGTTGTGGGTGTCATCCCCACACCAATTTTACCTTCTCATTTTGGAAGGTTTCTGGGTGATCAAATATTGTGTTATCTATTTTCACGCATGCATGTAATTTCATGTTCATTAGATATACTACATGCATGTGATGATTTCAGTTAAAATTTTTATAGCTTAAAATTTGTTACTTCTGATTCACCTCCCATCTCAGAAGTAAATCTTCCCACTTGTGAATTCAAACAATTGGTATCATAGCCAAGTTCTTACAAGGAGAAGCCTTATAGCTTGAAGAAAAGATCCAGAAATGGAAGTCTACAAGCTTGGGAAGATCATAGAGAATTAGGAGATTGAAATACATCTTATTCTACATTCTCTGGAAGAAGCTAGGGAAGAATTGAGGAAATCCCTAAAGATAAGAAGAAAAATTGCCATAGCTAAGAATCATACATAGTACAAGAAGATTGACACCTCAAAAGTGTTTGCCAATGGAGATTCCAAGGACTTTGATGTAGTAATTGTAGACCTGATGGAGAAGAATAGAGCTCAAGCATAAGAGATCAGAACTCTCAAGATTGAGCAAGAATCACAAGCCATTATGCTTTGTGAAGTGATTGAATAGAAGAAGAGAGCTATTGAAGAAAAAGCTATGATAGAAGATGACAAGAGAAACCTAGTCAACAGATTGGAGGAGAAGTCAACTAAACTTGCAAGAATTTCCAACATGCAGCTAGATACCCTGAGCCAAATGATGAATGCCCATCATGAGTTGAATGTCAAGGATATTGAGATCTCCACACGGAAGATGCAAAATGAACAACCAGAAAATGACTTGAAAAGAGAAAAAGAAATTGTAGAAAGCTTCAAAAAACCTAATGAAGCCATCAAGTACTTTGAATAGCTTCTAAAATCACCAAGATCCAACAATGACACCTCAGGACTAGGATACACCAACACTGAAGAGGGAGAGTCATTTTTGTGGTAAAAAGGGACATACCTCTAATGTGTGTAGGAGCAAGAACACCAATCAACATGAAAAACCTAAAAACATGGGTCACTATGACAAGTGCAATAAGAAAGGTCATTAGGCACATGACTATAAGACTAGAACCATCAAGACACCAAGATTTGAAGGTCATTGCTACAATTGCAAGAAGTATGGACACAAAGCTTTTGAATGTAGATCCAAGCCTACATGGTCATCAAACAAGGGAAGAAGCCATGAAAATTCCTATAATTGGGACTACAATACTAGGTACAACTATCACTACTATTAAGAGTATAGAAACATCCTTAAAAATTGCATAAGAACACATTTTAGTGAAAGCTACAATAGATGGTTGAGCCAAACTACATGCTTTAGTTGTTTGAAGACTAGTCACATTAGAAAAAATTGCCCAAAAAGGTCAAAGGCACCCAACTTTGAGTTCAACAAAGGAAAAGGAAAAGTTGATATTGAACACATCAGAGGAGAGATGAATCAAACATGGAAAAGGAAAGATGGATGCAACACATCAAATGGAGGGATCACTTCACCCAAAAGGTCAAGTGGTTACACTTCATCCAACTAAGTAGAAGAAGGTGTGTGGAACTGATATTCAAATGCTTTATCATACATCAGCTCCTAGAATGAGTTAGCACTAAAATGGATAGATCAACATGAATAGAGATGCAAAATTAAAACTTCAAAAGTTTCACAAGTGTTGCCGAGTAAGAATAGTTGTCCTTAGATGTTGAGTAAAGTCCAAGTATATGTGGAGTTTTCTACCAAATTCAGTAGGAGCTAAGTTAGTAGTAGATTTCAAGTGAATGAAAATTCCTATTGATGTCAAGTGTTGGAAAATCAATGGAATCCAAGTGAAATAGAATCACTTAAAGAGCTAAGTGGATAGCTGTATATGTACTAAGAATTAAATGCTATGAAATGAAGGGTATATGGTCAATTTTTTGATCATTTTTCATCATCATGAATATAGAGCAAGAGAAATAAGAGCATAGCAATAGTTTCCAAGTAGAGATTCAAGAATTTGCCAAGATTCCAACCAAGATTCAACATCATTCAACGTATTTACACTAGTGCCGAGCTACATAGTTATGAAATTTTTAGATCTTGAAACCCTAGTTTGAAGATTTGACATCTAGCTCTTGGAAACCCTAGGACAAGGAGTCATTTGAGGTTCAATTGGTTAGTAACAAAGTTAAACAACCAGATTTTAGACCAATTCCTAAAGTTTCATACAAAAATGACCCTGCCAAAGCTTTACCCATTATTCCACCTAAAGTTGTGATGGTGCAAGATGTTAGAAGATGCTATAACTATAAAATAGGTGCAATTGGTGACATGGAGATTAGGGAGGCATACAATAAACTTTGTGAGAATGGGGTATTGAAGGAAGAATTTTAGATTGTTGAAAGGAAGGGCTTAACCCATGCCCTAGATTTCCATATAGTATTTAAAATAGAATGAGTAAGAATTGTGCTAAGTAGAATCCATGATGGATGCCTATGGTTGGAGGGTAGACCCATAAAAATGTCCAAAAGGATTATACATAGAGTAATTAGGTATCCAACCCTAGAATAACAAAAAACCCTAAGGAGTAACTCTAAAGAAGCCATAGAGAAGAATACTAGGGAAAAATGGAACAAGAGAGGGATGACAATTGATACAATTAAAGATCCTCTTCTATAATTTTCTGTTAGGGTCATATCCCATGAATTCTACCAATCAAGCTGACTTAATATTGTACCTTGTATTGTAGTGGACATTGGATACAAAATTGTTAAGAAGGATCACACTTATGATTTTGTAGAATTGCAATTGCAATAAATTATGGAGAATTTGGGAGCCATAATAAGGTCTAAGGGAGCCCAATGAAAATTTGGAGCAATTTTGATATGTTCATTTTTATATGTTCAAAATTAATTCCCCTCTTTTGGAAAGGTAAGCTAGAAAACAAACAGGTCTATAGTAGTATAGGTCAATGAATACATAGAGTAGATGGGGGAAAGTTTTGAAACTATTATGACAAATTACTTTGAAGATTTTAAGAAGTCAATAAAATAGAGACTCATAATACCTATTTCATTAGTTGAGTAGCACATTGATGATGTATGTTTCCTTGTTGACATTGATTTCACATACATCCAAGCAACAATACTAAGGGTGAGATGGTTGAGGCCACTTGGATATGAAATAAACATTGATGAGGCTTCTACAATAATAAATGTTCTACTTGTAGAAGAAGTTGATAAAAGTGCAGAACCTTTTGGCTCTTTTAATGTTGTTAAGAAAAAAATTGAAATGGAATTGAAAACTACTTCAACCTTGAAGAAAAAGGATATATTGGTCAAAATGTTTAAGGCTAAATTTGGAGAAGGGATAGTAGAAGCAGAAGAAGAAGAAGATGAAGAAGAAGAAGAAGAAAAACATGACCAAGAGTCACTTGCATTGACCTAAGGCATGGGAGAAGAAGTCAAAGGTGTTGAGGAGGAAGAGGAAGCCAAGGAAGTAGCTAAACCTAAGCCAAAGAAGAGAAAAACTCAAAAACAACATGTAGCTTAGCCTAAAAGCAATAAGATAGCCAAGCCAAGCCTAGCAAAGCCTACCAAAAGGGAAAATAAAAGAGCTACAAAGGAGGCTAAGGAGAAGGAAAAGAAGAAGGATACTAAACAAGAAGGTCCAACCAAGAAAAAGCTGAGAAGAAAGTATGTTGCACCTCTTGAATTAGATGAGGAAAGAACAGAGTTTGATGACAATGGCCAATTCAAAGTGGTAATTCACACCACTAAGTCTAATTTAGAAAATATTTGTGATAACATTAGAGATAATGTAGACTTATCAGGCTTAAAAGGCATTGCCTTTAATAAGTTAAGTAGAGAAGAACATAACATAGTGGAAGAATCAGTCTACACTATGATGGCAAAGTTCAAGAACACTCCACTTGAACTTGACAATATAATGTCTAAGGAGTTATATTCTACTATAGAAAATAAATGGCATTATTGCCTTAATATGGAAAAAGAAATAAGAAAGTCAACATTGAATCGAGTAATGCTTGAACTCACTAAAGGGAAAATTAACAAGGAAAATAAGAAGCATGGGAGAAAAGTTGCACCCAAGTATAGAGAATTTAATATTCTTTAGAATAAAATTGAAGATGTCGTCAAGAAGTCCACTCAAATATGGAAATTAATTTATGGCTTGAAAATTGTGAAAGAAGGAGAGGCAGATCCATTTGAGGGAAGAAATAATTAAGAAGAAGAGGACAATGATAAGGAAGAAGAAGGTGAAAAAGAAAAGGAAGATTATATAGTGGAGAAGGAAACACAAAAAGATGATGTGGCAACTGTTGAACAACAAAAAATAGAACAGAGTGTGCAAGACACACAATTGCCACCATCAAGTCCTCCACATATAACTCCCACACCTGTAGATACAATATTTATAAAAGATGTTCCTAACACTTCTAATCAAAACATAAATCCACTGACTATAGAGGACCTTAAAAAGATTCTTCACTAGACTACACTACAAGCACAATTGTGTACAAATCCAATCTTGGTGAGTATGGAAGAATTACAAAAGGCTGTAGCTGAAATCACAAGGATAAGGTAAATCCACAAGAACCACCTTCTCATATCCCAATAGCTACAAGTGGAAAATCCCAAGAGCAAACTACACAAGATACATAAGCTAAGGTTGAATCCATAGTTGTAGTCACTACAACTACCAAGGAACAAGCAAAGGATCACACAAGATAGATGGATACCTTTGTCTTTATAGCACAAGAACAAGGTGCACCACCATAGATCACAATAATTGATCAAGGAAGAACAAAGGAGGAGACCCCAAAGAAGAAGGAGCAAGATGCAATACAAACATTGCTAAATTTTCCTACAATAGGGACTCCAACAATGCCTCAAAAGCTAAGCACTATTGCTATGCCACTGTAAATATCTACACCAGGTTCGAGCTCTACAAGGGTTGCAAGGGTACTTCACTATGGAGACACTACTCTAGATGAAGAGATAGTCATTCCTAAGTATGACTATGCAACCATGAACATAGATACGATAATTGAAGTGTAAGAGGCACTAAAGAAGAAAATGAAATAGGAGATACTTAGAAATGAGTATAAACAAAGGCAAGCTTTGATTGAAATAATAGACATATTTCTAGATGCATTTAGCTTGTAGGTACTTGATGAAACCAAGCCAATCATGGAGTAATTATCTAGTATAGTGGACCAAGTACAGAATGAAGACGTTGAAACTAACACCAAATTATTAGAATGGTCAGAAGAGAAGTTCCAAATGAAGGTGAATGTAAGAATATCAAGTGAGACATCACTATCCCAGGTGGAGCTTTCCAAAAAGATTAAAAAGGTAAAAGTAGTACTTGAGAAGATATTCTCATTGTACTCAAAATTGTGTGACCCATCAATTTTCACATAAGAGACCAGCTAGTGAATAATGAGCTTGGAGAGTAACCTAAAAATATTAGGCATGTAGCTACGCAACGATCCATCATAGAGTGAGAAGCATTTTCAAACTACGCTTCTCACTTAGAAGGAATTAGCTATGTTAACAACAGATGAGGCAACTATAAAGTCCAAGTTAATATAGATTCAATTTTCCATCACCCCACACATGGAAGTTTTGCAAAAAGAACTGGCCTATGCCAAGAATGTTTTAAAGAAAGACCCCAATATTTCTATATTGGAAGGCCTAGTTCATCTTGTAGTAGAGACAACCATCCAACTTAAATCAGTGGAAATTGCACTAGACAATTGGGATGCTGCTCTTAAGATAGTTATGGAGGTAAATAAATCCTTTTTGGAAAAGTATTCAGTTAATGTATAGAACCCTTTGACATAAGTATCAAAAAAGGGGGAGATTATAATAAAAGGGGGAGATAAAACTAAGGGGGAGATAAGGAGATAAATTTTGAGAAAAATAAAAATGCCAAAAGGATACAATAACTATAAGGGAAGATGTGTGAAAGGGGGAGTCATTATAGGGCAGATAGAGAAAGAATGACAAGGCAGGGCAGAGATAAAGAGTATTAAAAACAACATGAGACAAATCCAACATGAGAAGTTTTGGAGATAGCCAAGACACATTAGCTCAGGGGGAGTTACAAATTTTGAGGTATCTTCACAAAATTTTGAACAATTTTTGAAAATTTGTATATATGTATATTATACTTGAAGAGAATTGATTCATCATGTATACTTAAGTGTTTTTGACACTCATGTCAAAGGGAGAGATTGTTGGTCTCAGATTGGTTTTAAAAATTGAGTGTTAGTCAACACACTTAAGAAATTTTATAAGATGCCAAGTATAATATAGATGCTAAGTTATAGTATGTGCTGAACTAGAAATTCATCAATTACCGAGTCATTTAGATGTTGAGCAGATAGATAGTGCTAGGCAAGTTTCAGATGCCGAGTGACTAATAGATGCTGAGCCAGTATATGTGCCAAGTAAACTATAGGTTCTAAGGAAGATAGAACTACTACATGTGTCAAGAAGAACATAACTACTATAGGTACCAAGCAAGACAAAATTTCTATAGGTTCCAAGCAAGTCAAAATTTATTTATGAGCCGAGCATTAGCAATTAGTAAGTGTTGAGTAACATAGAATCAAAATAATAGTTTGTGCCCTAAAAAACTAAGATGTAAACCATTTTTGAGCTGACATTTGATGAATCTCAAAGGATTAAATAATAAGATCAAATCTATTTCATTTCCTATGCAATCAACATGCAACCAATCATAAAAATGGAAGGATTTGAGTAGGAAAATTGGATGAATCTCAATCGTAGATTCATACCTAACCCTAAGTCATGAATTTTTTTTAAGGAGGCTAAAACCCCATAATTTAGTAATGTGTGAGAATGCATGAGAGAGTATGTGAGAAGAGAATGCATGCAAGGAGTGAATATAGCAAAGTTTGAAGGAAGTGAAATGGGTGAAAAGACTTAGAAGAAGGACAATATTGCAATATTAATTAACATTAGAACAAAGCATCAACATTTCATAACAGAATCACATCAGATCAAAGAGGATTAGATTAGAATAGACTAAACATCAATCTAAAATCAGCAATTGAAGATTGTAAGCTATTAGTTCAACACATTCTACTATAGTTTCTAGCCATTGTATTAGGAGAGTGAAAATCCTATGAAGATAGGTTGGTTTAACATCCATATTGTAAATCCTTTAATAGGGTGACATTCCAAGTGAGTGTTTGTAAATCCTTTAGATAGGTACACCATTAATAGGGTGTTGAAGCCTTTAATAGGGCAGGCCTCTCATAGGGTAGACCATTGATGATGGTCAAACTTTGTAACCTTGACCAGTTACATATTGCTGAAGTGATAAGTTGTGGGTGTCATCCTCACCCCAATTTTATCTTCTCATTTTGGAGGGTTTCTAGGTGATCAAATATTGTGTTGTATATTTTCATGCATGCCTTTACTTTCATGTTAATTAGATATACTACATGCATGTGATGATTTCAGTTAAAAGTTTTATAGCTTAAAATTTGTTACTTTTTATTCACCCCCCCTCTTAGAAGTAAATCTTTGCACTAGTGAATTCCAACACAATTAGGAATTGTTAAAAAGGCTAGAGTTGTCATTGCACCATAAGATCTACCATTCCAAGCCCAATACAACCAATAGTCTTATAGAACCATAAGAGGTGATTAAGATATGTTGCAAAGCCTGTGAGGGATGTTGGATCACAATACAAATATTCACACAAATGAATATAAATTTATCAATTTTTTTGTAAATATTGTCTATTTTTATTATGGTATTTATGAAATGTGGTTCCCTTCCATTAAGATTGAATCATTTCTTTTTCTTGTGTAGATATCTTTTACCTTATGCTATAAGGTTTCTTCTCCACTAAGAAAGGTTTGTTTATATATCTGTAGATATTATATAATTAGGGTTTTTATCCATGAAACAATTTTTTTATTTATTGGTTTCAATTTGAACTTTTCATCTAGTTTTTAGTGAAGGTGGAAACACAAAAGAGGGATTTGATTGCAAAAAGCCTTATAAATCCCTAATTTATTCCTCAATTTTAGTATGTATTGGTGATGAGTAAGTCAATAGTGTAGAAGAGAATGTAGATGAGTTAGTCTAGAATCATTCAACTATTTCTATTCATATGGACTATAATATAACACATGAATTCCCTCATAATGCACAAGAATCTAAGGTCTAGAACATGCTAGTATCAAGGTGTGAGCTTTATTATTTTTACTTTTAATTCCCATATTTTAAATATTCCTTGCATTCCACAAATTGATAGTTATTTTGGCATTTTTATTTTAAAATTTATTAAAAAATAATTTTATTACAACTATGTAGTATAGTTTAATCAAATCATTTATATTGTATTATAATTTCTTTAAAATCATAGATCTATAATTTATTTATATTGATATCCCCATCTCATTAAAGTGCTAGTAAGTTTCAAAGATTAGAATTCAAAAAATAAAGGTATGCCCTGAAAGATAACATTTTACTTATAAATCATTGTAACTCATTTGTAAAGTACCAATGAGATGTCCAAGTTTATTGTACATGATTTTACATGGCTATAATATGGCTTCGAAAAACTAGCTCTATTGGTAGATATACAAGATTATCAAAATTGACTTCACATGGAGATAACTTGATTTCTACAAGTTAGATATTGGTTGTTTTAATGAAAGTCACCAAAGAAAATTTGTTGGACCATATAGAAAAAGTTCAATAATTACACCATTAGTATTCATTTTATAGCTTATTGGTCCTAAGGAGGTTCATGATTAGAATCTCATGCATTTTTATTATGTAGATTTTATTATTTTTAACAAAATAATATAAATACTAGTTTCTAATGTTGGATACACTATAGACTAGTATGATCTAGAGTAAAAATTATGATTAGCCCACAAGTGTGGAACTTGATTCAAAATACAAAATTTATGTTAATATCATGAATCCTTATTGATATGTGTTTGATGAGGAAATTGAAATAATGAATGTGAGAGGGATCATCTCCTTTCCTTAATAAACAATTGGAAGGAAGATGACCTACAAGCCTTAAGTAGAAATCAAGTGGCGAGCAAGTGCAATGATCATTTGAAAAAGCAAATTAGAGTAATTTAGATATAGGAAATATGATTGGATGATGTAAGACCTTAGACCAAATAAGCCAAATTGATAAGTTTTTTATTGCATAGAAAGGTAGAAAACAAATAGAAACCTGTGAGTACTTAAAATAACTTAATTAGTGTTAGCATAAAAGGTTTATTACCTTTTATCCACTCTTAAGATTTCACTTTATGAGATTGAGATTTAAATAATGTTCTCATTGATTAAATGTCACATTATATCTTTAGGGCTACTTTTGGGTTTTCTTTTTGAGCTTTCTTGATCTCCTTTTGTAACGATGATCTCCTTGTAATTTGTAGTGAGATATTCATTCATAATTTTATCTCTTGACTAAATTTTTATAACTGAGGTCCATTCTTCTCTCATTTTCTATATTCTTCCTTGTGACAAGTTTATTTTCTTGCACAAGTTCTTGAAGGTCTTAGGAAGTTATTCTCACCAACTTCTACATGGTTTTAGAGCCATTCATGTAGCTTCTTGTTCCTCTTTTCAAAAGCTTGTTGAATCTTCAAAGTTTGAAGATTTTAGATACCCCCTTTTTTTTTTTAATATCTATAGAAGTGTTATTCTTTGGTGCATTTTGAGTGTACCATTTGACTCAAAGAGCCCAAAGACCTCCATTTTCATATATAATTTGTACATTTTGGACAATGTTGTGGTTTGAGGCATTTTTTTCTTCGTATTTTTTGGTTGGATCGAGGAGTTCTATTTTCAGATAACTTTGACCTAAAATGGAACTCACCATTGAATTTGGAGAGCACAAAATCCCCCATTTCCATATAAAATGCATCCTACTTAGATGTTATCAAAATCTATGGCAATTGTTTCCCTAGGCCTCGACACACACTATGAGAAAACTAAACAAATGCAAAAAAGGTGGTCCATACATGGATGAACAAGGCTTCCCATAAATTCCACCAGTAGCACCAATATCCACTGGTTGTAGGGATGTAACCATTTTCTAATAGAATGTTACCCATTTTTGCTTGTGACCTTGTCACCATCATCCATCATCACCAAGCCCCTCTATCACACCTTAGATCCTCCACATGATCTAGCTAGCACTTAAAATGTTGCATCCTTCCACCTTAGATGCCACATAAGAAGCTACTATATGGCCTTTTTCCTTGTTAGCAAGTGGGGCCCACATTTTCCATGTAAACACCATGTGGATGCTACATCAGCACCTAGGAACTACATCCAATTATTGGCAATATGGCTAGACATATGTATGAATGCTTTCATTTATGGAAACATATGAGTAGCATTTCATTTATACAATTAGAGTTAGAAAATTATCTAATTGTTAGACAAGTTACAACACTGCAGTGATGTACATATATAGTATGTATGTATGAAAATGTTTGAGTTAGTTTATGCACAATTGAGGATCAATGGTTGAAATGGTCATGATGACATATGTTAGTGTATTGATCTGTATAGACATTACATAGCAAGTTACAGTTAAATTACTGGTTCAGGGACTCAATAGAGCAAAACATAACACATCAACTAATTGAAGTATATGGTGTAAGAAATTATTTTGGAAAAAAAAATACTTAATCATGTTGGGATGACATCCTAGATGTTTATAGGAAAATTTATTTTATATTTGGTCAAACATGTGAAATCATCAAGGTCGACTAAGCAGAGATTTATTAATTTGCAAGATATAAGGAAAGATCATATCTTGTGTAAATAAGTGAAACTGTGAATGTGATGTAAACTATATGTCAAGGAAGCTTGAGTGACGTGCGAACCTTATGTGATGTGAAATTTGATGTATGATCAGAGCAAGTGCAAGATACAACAATAATAGAATATTGTATCTATATCTACACTTGTGAAGAAACTTAATTGTATATTGCATGTTAGGGTAGTGGACTTTTCTTGCAAACATTATATTTGATCTACCAACTCTTAATAGGGTTGAACCAACTCCTAATAGGGTTGAGGCTTTTAACAGGGACTAGTCCTCTAACAAGGACACAAGACACTATATGTGTTTCATAGACTCCTAACAAGGTCAATATCCTTAACATGATTCTTTTGTTTAGTGGCTCATCTTGTGGGTATCATCCCCATCAATTTTTTCCCTTGGCTAGGGTTTCCCTAGTTAATAGATAATAGTGTTATGAGTTCTCTTTGTGTATGGTTATATTTATTTTCAACATTGTTGGTTTACTTTCATATGCATGTTATAAAGTAATTAATAATATTTAGTTGTGGCAAAAAGTTTGTAGAATGCTAATTCAACCTCTCCCCCATCTTAGTATTATCTATTTCTAATAATTGGTATTAGAGCATAGTTAATCTGAAGAGGCTTCAAAACTTGAGTAAGCTCCCTACATTAATGGAACAATTAAAGAGAAACCTTGAAGAAGATTTTGAGAAAATTGATCTTCTTACAGAAGAAAGTGATATCCTAAAAGATAGGTATGAGGATGCAAAAGGTTTACGTTGGAAATTGGAAGACAAGATTGATGATCTGAAATGAAAAAAGGAATCAAATGAGTAGATTAGTGAAAATGATGAAGTAGGAATTCTCAAGAAAGAAAATGAGATCTTGAAGCATGAGTTGAAAATTGTTGAACTTAAGTTAAGTCTTAAGAAGGATGATAGAAAAACTGAACCTAATCTAAAATGTGAGAATGTTGACCTTAGATCTTAGTTAAGTCAAGTAACATCTAAATTAGACTCCACTAAGATATAACTTGTTCAGTTATAAAAGTACAACACTATTGTGAAAGTAGAATTGGCACAGGCTAAATATTAGTTAGAGAAGCTTTATTCTAGTAGTGAGAAAATTAATGAGCATATATTTTACTAGAGACCCTCTTATGACAAGACATTCTTTGGATGTTTTATTGGAGAGAAATCAGCTAAGAAAATTGAAATTAGAAAAGAACCAAATCTAGTTGTTGAGTCCCCTAAAGAATTTCATATGGGTAAGATTGAATCAAGCATAACTACTAAAGTATCTAAAGAGATTGAACTAGTTTATTTGTCTATGAAACATGATGAATGAAAGAAAATGAAGCAAGTTGATGAATGTAGGAAATTTGAATCATCTAAGGAGGTTAGACATGAATTCAAAGGTAGATTTTTTATATGCAATGAAGTTGGTCATATGAAGAGAGATTGCACAAGTAAGTCTTTTAAAGCTATTACTAATTTATTTTGTTATAATTGTCATGGTTCTGGACATAAAGTAGTAGATTGTAAGAAACCAAAGTTTGCGAGTAATAATGGGTTCATACTATAATATTTAGGAATAATAACCCTACAGGTAATGAAAGAGGAATATCACAAAGAAGATATAATGATGGAGAGAAATCTAATAGTGAAAAGAAATAATTTGTATGTTACCAATATAAAAATCTCGGAAATATTGCAAAGAATTGAAGATCATTTGAAAGTTAGTATGGAACCAATCAAAGAAGGAATGCACTTGTATGTCAGTTATGTAATAACTTTTGACACACAACAAGATTTTGTATAATGGACAAAAGCAACTTCAACATGAACTCTAATTATAGAAGGAACAATAACAGAAATGATAATGGAAGCAACAACAATCAGAAGGAAGCAATCAAAGAACATGTTGATGAATTCAAGGAAGCATTTGTGAAAGCTATTAATCTAGATAGTTCTCATACAATTTTGGAGGAATGATATTATGATGCACCTGATGGGAAATTGAGGTTGGAAATTATTTGTGACTCATCCTATCTAAATTAAGAATTTCTAGAAGAGGTAGAGTGTTAGTTAACCTGAATTGATTATAGACTATGAATTAGAAGTTGTGCAGTCAATATAAGGTATCTACAACTTGGCTAGGAAGCTATGGTTGAGTGTGCAAGAGTTTTGGTGATTGCAGGAAGTTGTAGGGAAGAAAACAAGTTTACTAGTAATTAGTGACAACTTTTGAAGATGAAGTAGATGCAAATTTAATGAAAAGTTAAATTTGAAATGATTTAAGGATTGCAAATAAGATATTCAATACCATTTGATCATGCAAAGAGTTTGGAGAAAATTAGTGAGTGATTTGACATCAAATTCAAGTGTAAAGTGAAGCATTCGAGTGTGAAGTTGTAGAAGTCCTAAATCAAAATATTAAAGGTATTTTACAAAGATTTAAGTTGGAATTTTTAGTATGATAGTTAGCATTATAGAAAGCCAGTCAGTTTGTGATGTAAGTGAGAGACCTAGATATAAATTCAGGAAGCACCCATTTGTTTCTCTCATAATTGATCTATTTGGAGCATTTTCTCAAATCTCGCCAAATGTGCTTCATGTAGAAGAAGTTAGAAGTTACATTCATTGTAAATTTGAGAATGTAGGAGATGAAGATATTCAAAAGGATTTACGATTTATGTGTAATGGAGACCTAACCCTAAAATCAGAGTATGCATACCTGATTGAGTTAAATCTAATTAAGTATATGTTCTACACAAAATTTGATAATCATGAGTGGACTAGAATTATCCTAAGTTAAGCTCATGAAGAAATGTTTTAGGTAGGTGATGTGCCTATTATAATTGACAATGACCTAATCCATAAAGTCATAGGCTTGAGCAATAAAGCTTGTAATCTAGTGAATGATAGGAATGTGAGAAAGATAATTGAGGCAAGCTTGTATACTAAGTTTAATAGACGAAATATGAAAGTTGATATGATTTAGGAAAAAGGAGTCAAAATGTTTGAGAAAAATTATAGGATATAAGATGAATCATAGTTCTAGAGTGAACTTTGTGCCAATAAGATTCATGCATGCAACCTATGTAATGGAAGTTAAGAAAAAGAAAGTAAATATGTGTGTGAATATGAAAGTAAAACTATTGGACAACATTGAGAAGTTGAATAAGGCCAAGAATATAGTCTTTAGATTCAAATTTATTTTAACACACTTATTTTTCTTTGCAACCAAGTAGTTCCCTAGTATGAAAAATTGGGACAATAATGAATGTTCAATGAAGATGGTTACATAGTGCTACAAAGCCAAATTAGAGAATGTTAGAGATAGTGACATTGACAGAATGATGAAAAGCATCCAATCTGAGATGAAACTGAGATACAAAATCCCTCCTTCTATGGTGAAGAAATATAAAGATGAGATATGTTTCATGGTAGAAACTAGTACTAAATGTATGGAGGCATTAGAACCTAGGGTAAAATTTATTGAGCCCATGGGATATGAAATGAGTGAAGAAACCATTGAAGAATATGTGTAGATTATTCTATAGTCAGAAAGGGATACTGAATGTCCAAGATGGGGCACATATGAAGAAAAGATAAGGGAAGTTCATTCTAAACTTCACAGAAAAGAGATTAAAAGAATGTAGAGAAGAAGATAGAATCCATTCATAAGGAATCTAGTATGACAAGAGAAGAATTTAATGAGATAAAAGGAATAGCAATGGAGATGAATGCCAGTGGGAAAAGTGAGGTATTAGCAACCACACCTATTATTTTTGCAGTGTCATTTGAAGGAGTGATGGTAACAAATCCTACTTCACAAAACTTATTGCACCGTATTATGTAGTTGCACAGGTTCAACCAGTTAGGGTACAACATGGTTAGTAAAAGAAGAAACCAAAAGATGATATAGCATTTGTATAGAGGAAATCAAAGAGATTGACAAAGGTTAGGTAAGAACCTACACCATCTCCCAAGAAATGGGTTGCAAAAACCATGAGTGGATAGGGAAAGAGGAGAAAGACACTGCAAATTAGTGTGTTTAAGTAATTTGATAATAAAAACTGAAGAGAAGCTAGTTTAATAGGAAATTGGAGAAGGAAGGACACCAATTGATAAAAAAGCTTGGAAACATAAAGTTGACAATCTAAATATGTAGATTATAAATAATGATATTTTTTTTCAATTGAATAAGTAATATAGTTTGTACAATAACATGGATAGTCGACAGCTAGAAAATGCTATTATAAGGAACATGATTATGAGGAATAAGAGTTTTGATTGCATCCAAAATAAGATCCCAAAAGATTTATACAATAGATTGATAAATAGGAAGAAAAGAGTAGTAGAGGAAGACATTAAATTAAGAAAAAATATTAAAAATAAATTGTGTTAAGTACAAAGGAAGATATAGAAAAGATCTTGAAATGTATAGAACCTTTTCTGAGGAATAAAAGAAGAGAAATTCTTCTTATGGGAGGAAACTATGAAGAAGTCAAAAACAAAATAGAAGCCATAGTAAAATATATGACTTCCATGCCTAAGACCACTAAGGAGAGTGTACAACCCGAATCAACAAGTTTTGTGTATGTAGAGGCTAGTACTCCTACCAAAGTTGAAGAAGAAGTTGAAGAGGCACATAAAAATTATTCACCTCCTCACATAGTTATTGATATTAAATTTATGCAAGTGGATAGTACACATATAATATTTGATGTCAAAGAGAATCCATTTACAACTTATGGAACTAACATTGTTTAATAATATTAGATTTACAAAATCCATTTGAATGTAAATTGGTTTCTAGATTTGATTGTTTTTGTTTCTTTATCATCAACATTGGCAATATCACTATCTACTCAAGCTTGGATGGAATGGATGACGAAGAAAAAAATAAAATTGTAGAGAAGAGAAAGATAGAGGAAGAAGAAAGAAAGAAAGAAGTAGAAAGAAAATAATTAGAGAGAAAGAAACAAGAAGAAAAAAGAAAAGATCAAGAAGAAACAAGAGTTGAAAATGAGAAAAGATTAGAAAAAGAAAGAAAGAAAGATGAGGAAGAAAGTAAGAGAGAAGAAGAGAAGGAGAAAAGAAGACAAGATGAAGAAAATAAGAGCATACAACTGAAAGTAGTTGCACTGATTCCAACAACTCCAGTAACATCAACAATAGTAGAAGTATCTAATGATGATGATGGTTAGAAAGGGCTAATGATAAAATCATTTGGAAAGAACAAATCAATGAAGTCTTTAGAAAGAATGCTAACAAAATTCTTGAAGAGAATGCAAAAGATAGTCCACAAAACTATCAAAAATCTAGACTTACAGGAAAAAGAAAAAGAATTGGTGAAATCTTTTGATGTAGAATTCACAACCTTGTCTAAAATTTCTTTAGTACATTTAAAAAGCAAAGCATGGTGCATCACTGTTTGATACAGTATGCACAAATGTCAGAAATGATCTAAAAAATATTAGATATGTGTATTAAAGAGCTAAGAAAGTATGTAGATGAAGGTAAGAAGCTGTATCATGGAAAATGAATAATGTCATACAATTACCTATTAGATTTTGGTAATCAAGTCAAAGGAAAAATGAGTGAGTTTCAAAAACTCACTATCATATTGCAAGTACCAGAGGGAAACAATGGAAATTTTGGAATTGAAATGGAGAAGATTCACAATACTATTAGAGGCATTGAATTTAATAAGGAGAAAGTAACAAGAAGGTTCTCTACACTTAGAGAAGTTTTTTCACCCAAAATTACTATTTTGTAGAGGCAATTGGAGGAGTGTCTTGCGACTAAGGCCTCCTATGATCAATTTTCCTATAATGACTTGAGTGTGGTTGAAGTTTCATCATATACACTTTGCACACTCATTAGTATATATGAAATAGTCAAGGAGAACTGGAAGAAAGATCTTGAGAGGCTAAAACTTGGTTTTCCAAATTGTATAGCCAGAATATCAAGTTGATCAGAGAAAGGCAACATAGTTTTGTATACAGATATTTGACACCTTTGCCATTGATGTCAAAGGGGGAGAAGTATATGTAAGGAAATATATATATATGTGTGTGTGTGTGTGTGTGTGTGTGTGTGTGTGTGTGTGTGTGTTTTAAAAAGAAAAGGTATGTATATGTTAGGGGGAGATTACCTATGTAAAAGAGCAATAAAAAATGTAATGATTCATCAAAACATGAATAAAATATTCTATTTTGAAGGCAATTTTGGTTAATTACTTTTGTATTTATTTTAATTTATATGATATCATTTTGGGACTTAGCCAATTTTCCCAAATGTTTCCATCAATGCCAAAGGGGGAGATTTTTGGCAATCTGAATAGATAGTTGTTTGAATATTATCATTTATGACAACATATATTTAGCTTTCATTTATGTAATTGCAGTTAGAAAATTGTCTAAGTGTTAGACAGGTTGCAATAGTGCAATGATAGATATATAGAATGTATAAATGACATGTGTAGTTGAGGATTGACAGTTGACAAGGTCACAATGATGTATGCCAATATGGAGCAAGTTATAGTTAAATTACTATTTCAGGTAATCAATAGAGTAGAATAGAGCACGTCAGCCAATTGAAGTATATGGCTTATGGAATTACTTTGGAAATAAAGTAAATATTTAATCATGTTGGGATGATGTCCTAGATGTTTACCCAAAGTTATTTTATATTTGGTCAAACATATGGAATCATCAAGGCCGACAAAGAAGATATTTATTAATTTGCGAGATATAAGTAAAGATCACATCTTGTGTAAAAAAGTGGAAGTGTGAATGTGATGTGAACTATATGTGAAGGAATCTTGAATAATATGCATGCCTTATGTGATAATTTTTTTTATGTATGATTAGAGAAAGTGTGAGATACATCAACAAGACAATATTGTATGTATATGATGAATGATGCTCCCCTTAATATCATAAATAAATAACATAAGCAAAGAAACAACAATAAATAAAAGAACACAATATGGACTTCTTATTTGTGCCACAAATGTAGAATTATAGAATTCACAAGTACTATATGCTAACTCATATGGGTGCCTTGATTATAGTAATCTACAAAACAAGCTGCGAACTACCACCCAGAGCTATTCTAGACAATGTTCGAGCCTTTCTTAAATAGTTAGTTTTATGCCAATCGAGAAGGTTCTAGATGTTTAGACTTAATACCTAGGGCTGACAAACCCTAACAAAACATATATAGTTGGCTAAATGCATATTTGACAAATTATTTTAGGTATTTTAGATAGCCCAACTTTGGAAAGCCATAACTCTCAAATTGTTGCTCTAATTGGCTATTATAACCACTTTTCAGAAAAGCCAGCTCCTAATGTATAGGCTTGGAATCATGCAAGCACCCTTCCATCACATTTTTGGAACTCATCCAAGCACTCTAAGGCCTCCAATGATGAGCTTGAATATTTTTCTGCAAATGTTTCCATAAAAAATCCACAATAACTTCTCTGATACTTAAGATGGAGTAATGCAATTTTTATGGTAGGCTTATAACTCTAAAATGAACCTTCATGTAGAAAATGAGAACATTTTGATCTTGTATGAAAACCTTACTAAATATGTCAAGTTCGCATAAATAGTAACCACCCTGTCTATTATCCTTATTAAAATAGAAAAGAGTAAAAATAAAATATTTTTAGGTGATGGAAGATTTCTCTTACGCCTAGGATGCTCCTGTATCAAACATCTACGGTAATTTGAGAAGTGATTCTATCACGTCTTAGGTGCTTAGAGGAAAACCAAGACACCTAACCTCCTCCCTTTCTAGCCATGATGAATCCTCTACTGAACTCACTTTCCATTTGACTAGGTATTCCTCATAAGTTTTGTTCCTTGTAATTTTACCAGCATGATATATAGTATCTCCTCAATCTCCTTTGTAGTCAAACTAGTTGCTGGAATACTCCACTGTGCTTTTGTAACTTCATCTCCATCAGCTCCTCTATAATAATCTATCAAATCTAAAATGTTAAATACTAGTGAAATATTCAATTCAACAAGAAACTCCACTTCATTACCATTTCTAGAAACATGCTGTTTCACTATCCAAACTTCTTCATCTTCAGCATATTATATGTACCCACTAAAAAAAACACCTTTCTCAAATGAAGCATGACTTCATCTCCAATCTAAAATTCCTTTCCCCCCCTTTTCACATCTTCCTTAGCCTTATACTATGTATTCATCTTTATGTTCTGCTTATTTACCTCCTCATGGATGTTATTCAAATGTTCAACAAATTCTTTTGCTTCAGCACTACTTATCTCTCCTTTATCTAAATGCTTCAATTCAGAAGCATTTATGGGAGTACTCCTATATATAATACAGAATGGTGATTTACCAGTACTCCTATTGATAGAATTATTATATGCAAATTTCACCTATGGTAAAATCATATCCCATCCTTTTGGCTAGTCTCCAACTAAACATCTCAACAAGTTTCCAAAACAACAATTAACAACTTCTGTCTATCCATCAGTTTGTGGATGATGTGATTAACTGAATTTCAAATCTGTCTTTAGCTTCTTCCATAATGTATGCTATAAATACCCAACAAATTTGGTATCTTAATATGAAATTATACTCTTTGGTAGACCATGTAGTCTCACCACTTCTCTAAAAAACAACTCTGCTACATGAACAACATCACTAGTCTTCTTGCAAGGAATAAAATGTTCCATATTTGAAAACATGTCAACCACCACAAAAATAGAATCATGCGCATGCTGTGTACTCAGTAATCTAAGAAAAAAATTGATGTAGACATACTCCCATGGCTTCTCTGGTATAGGTAATGGCTGATATATACTTGTATTCTAGTTCACTCCTTTTTCCATTTGACATACTCTGCAACTGTGTATAAACTTCTTCACATCTTGCTGCAACTACGACTAGTAATAATTCTCAGCAACCAAAGAAATGGTCTTATCC
The DNA here is from genome assembly GCA_028749045.1 of Cupressus sempervirens. Lineage (NCBI taxonomy): Eukaryota > Viridiplantae > Streptophyta > Pinopsida > Cupressales > Cupressaceae > Cupressus > Cupressus sempervirens. Next base: position 56,960,245 of record CM053791.1, read on the forward strand.
CTGCCAAAATGTCTAGCCAATCCTCCACTATGCTTTTTCTTCATGAGATTCTCACTCATTAAACTTCTTGGAATGCACAATTGATGTCCTTTGAACAACATACTATTGTAGATCATGAAATCCAACAACTTTTTCCTGTTAAGTATAACAGGTTCTGTACAAGCCTTTAATGCTTCACCAAAATCAAGATCATCTAGATACAAAGTACTAAATTCCTTGAACCCAACCACCTCTATTTGCATTTATGTTAGCAAAAGTTGTCTTTTTCTAAGAGTATTTGCAACTTTGTTAGACTTTCCACTCTTATGTTTCAAAACAAATGTATAACTCTACAAAAACTCAACCCACTTCAAATGACTTTGGTTTAATTTTCCTTCACTATTCAACTATTGCAAAGCTTGATGATTAGTATAAAAAAAAAATTCCTTAGGAAGAAGATAGTGTCTCCACTTCTTCAATGCTTGAAGTATAGCATAAAATCATTGATCATAAACAAAATATTTTCCTTTGCATCATTCAATTTCTCATTGAAATAAGCAATAGGCCTACCTTCTTGGCTCATAATATCTCCTATTCTAGTACCACTAGCATCATAGTCTACTTGAAACACCTTATTAGAATTAGGAAGAGCTAAAATAGGCTACTTAGTAACTTTTTGTTTCAAAAAATTAAAACTCTTATCTTCTTCTATAGTCCACTTAAATTCTTTCCTATATTCTCTCATTGTTTTAGTTAAGGGTCCACAAATACTGCTAAAACCTCTTATTAAATTTTTGTAAAAATAGTTTGTCAATGAAAAGATCTTATCTTTGTCACACTATTTGGAGTAGGCCATTCAAGGACATCCTTCAATTTTTTTAGGTCCATTTTCAAATCTTCTTCTAAAACTATGAATCCCAGGTACATCAAATCCTTTACAAAACTGCACTTCTTCAGTTTTATCAATAATTTTTCTTCCCTCAACTTATTAAACACCTTGCAAATATGGATCAAATGCTCCTGCAATGTCTTACTAAAGATCAAAATATCATCTAGATAAAAAATGACAAACTTATCCAAAAAATCCTTTAGTACCTCATTCATGAGCCACATGAAAGTGCTTAGTGTACTGGTTAGCCCAAAAGGATGACTAACCACTTGTGCACTCCTTCTTTTGTCTTAAAAGTAGTCTTCCACGAATCATCTTCTTGAATAAAAATCTAATGGTACCCACTCTTTAGATCTATCCTAGCAAAATACTCAACTCCACTTAAACAGTTCATAATATCATCCATCCTTGGTAATGAAAATCTATACTTGACTATAATCTTGTTGATACCATGAGAATCTATGAACATCCTTCATTCTCCATTCTTATTTTGTGCTAATACTACTAGTACAACACATGGACTTAGGCTCTCTCAAATGAACCCCTTTTGTAACAACTCATGAACTTGTCTATTCAACTCTTCACATTCTACTGGTGTCATTCTGTACACTACCTTGTTTGGCAAACTAGCTCCTAAAACCAAATCCATCTGTTGACTAATCTTTCTCATTGGGGCAATCAATTAGGTACATTATTTGATACAATTTCAGAAAACTCTCCCAACATATCTATAACTTTTGTAAGTACTTCCTCTATGTCTTCTTTACTATATTTTGGAATTGTATGCTCACACTTCATACCTTTAAGAAACTCTTTTCCATCAACAAAACATATGCTAGTAGCACTACATACTTTTCCTTCTTTCTCCTTCAATGACTTCAAGTTATGCTTCACTCCATCCTTGGTCAAAGTGTAGGTATTTTCTCACCCATCATGTACAACATGCCTATCAAACTACCATGACCTACCCAAAAACATATGACATATGTCCATAGGTATGGTATCACATAGTACCTCATCTTGGTAGCTTCCAATCTCGAACTTTATTTAGCATTGCTCATTGACCATGACCTTGAGGTCATCTTGTACCCAAGCAGTATAGTATAGATGTAGGTGTTTCTACCTCTTTAGCTTCAACTTTGTGACTCTCATTTCTGACACTAGATTGTCTATACTTCCACCATCAATGATCACATCACAACACTTATCTTCACATCTACACTTTGTGAAAAACAACCTCCTTCTTTGATCAAGTTCATTCTCACCACATAAAAAGACTCTTATGTTAACCAAGACTTCTCCTCTTTCAACATCTTTATAATGTGATGATATGACATTTTCATCAACATGTGCAAGTTTGGCATGGCCTTCTATTCTTTGATCTATCCTTCCTTTGTGCTTGATACATTCAAATGCTTTATGCCCTTCTTCTCCATAGTGAAAACATTTCCCATGGAAGCCTCCTCTTCTAGATATTTTTCCTTTGCTTCTTCCTCTCCATTCTCTATTGTTTTGATCATGGAAATGATTGGAATTCATTCCCCTCTAGTTCTAACTACTACTTCTAGCCTCATCCTTGTTCTTCTGATCATCATTATGGCCACTAGAAGATTGTCCACCAAATCTTCCACCATGACCTCTTCTGCTATTCTTGTTGTCAAAATTCTTTCTTAGTTTGTCCTCAACTCTTAGGGAAAATTGGTATGCCTCCTTAATATTATTCATTCAAACCAGACTCATCTCATCTTGAATACTTGGCCTTAACCTATTAAGATAATGGATTACTTTAGCCTTATCATCTTTTGCATGGATGTTTCTAATGAGAACTCGGTAGAACTCTTTGGTATACTCTTTAATAGATTTTGCCACTTGCTTTTACCCTTGTATTTTCTTCAATAGATCAAGCTCATAATCCATAGGAATAAATTGTCACTTTACTTTAGTTATCATCTGATTCCCTCAGGTGATTTTATACTTTCCCTTTCTATTTCACTCTAGCTGAACCTCCTACCACTAGATCTTTGCATGTCCCTCATATTTTCGTTCACCAACTTTACCCTATTAGGATCATCAATATCTTCATACCAAAAGAACTCCTCTAGTTCATTTATCTAATCGATCAGCTCCTTTAGGTTAAGATTTCCCAAAAATGTGGGAACTTCAAACCTAGGTTTATTTTCAATTTTGGAGATGGCCCTAAAATGCCTCTCTTCCTCTAGGTTTAGAACTACCTCAGGTTTAGCATTTTCTTCTAATTCATCCTCATCCTTTCTTTCATCTCTTATGGGAAGATTTATTCCTCTATGCATTTGTCTTTGGAGAGCTCTAAAACCCTAAGGTGCAACACCTATAACTCTTTCACCATGCTCTCTTTGTGGAAGCATTTTCCATGCTTTCGCTAAAACCCTAGTGCAAACTGCCTCACAATTGGTGATCTATCTACATAGTCAACCAAAATAATGGTCCTAGTGAGAACTACCTCATAGTCAATGATTTGTCCACACACTCAAGAACTCTAGCTGAAATACCACTTGATGAAGGGTGCTCCCCTTAATACCATAAACACATAACATAAACAAAGAAAAAACAAAAAATACAAGAAAAAATTATGAAATTCTTATTTGCGCCACAAATTCAAAATTATAGATGTCACAAGTACAATATGCTAACCCACATGGGTACATTCATGATAGTAATCTGCAAGACAAGTTACAAACTACCACCTAGAGTTGCTCTTGACAATGTTTAGCCCTTTCTTAAATAGTCAATTTTATGTCATCTGGGAACATTCTATATGCTCAAACTTAATACCTAGGGTTGACAGACCCTAAATAAACATATAGATTCGGCTAAATACATATTTGACAAATTATTTTAGATATTTTGGGTAGTCCAACTTTGGAAGGCTGTAACTCTCAAACCATTGCTTCGATTGACTATCATAACCACTTTTCAAAAATTTCAACTCCTAATCTATAGGCTCAAAATTGCACAATCACCCTTCCAATGAGTTTTTGGGCCTCATTTGGGCACATTAAGGCCTCCAATGGTGACCTTGAAGATTTTTGTATAAATGTTTCCACCAAAAATTCATAATAAATTCTTTGATACTTAAGATGAAGTAATGATATTTTTATGGTAGGCTTATAACTCTAAAATGAACTTCATGTAGAAAATGAGAATATTTTGAGCTCGTATGATGAACTTACTAAAAATAGAAAGTTCTCATAAATAGTAACCACCCTGTCTACTTGATGCAGGAGCATCCAGAGGTATAAGGGCAATCCTGTGTCACCCAAAAAATGTACTCAGACTTAGTTTCTGTTTCATGTGTTTTCATTTTTGGATACCCATTTGGGTCAAATAAAGGTTCCAACTCTCACAGTTCCACTATCAGTGTGTTAGAAAATCTTGAAAAAATAGGAGCATGTAATTAGGCCATCATTTTGGTAAACTAGAAGGTGTGAATTGGCCAGATGAATGTAATCATAATTTAGAGCATTCCAGAAAAAGAATCAGGTCAATAGGCCCCACGGTTTGAAAGTTATTGCAATTTTTCAAGTTTTGGAGACCTCCTAAGAATGCTTCAAAGTTAGGTTAGGGGAATTAAATGACCTCAAAAAGGGCCAAAAAATGGGGGACAAGTGATGCTTGTCCATAGGGCTATAGAGCGCTTCAAGAGCTTTCCAAAAATGTAAACAGTTCGTCAATCGGAGCTACGATTCAAAAGTTATGCCTCCAGGAAGTTCGGTTACCATTTCTAGATTCTTCTAGATTTACACCGACTTCTAACGCAGCTTTTGGAACCTTCTATTTGGTCGGTGGATGCCCACTAGCACTTTCTAGAATGTACTCCTAGTCCTTAACCCTCTGGGGTCTATTTTAGGAGATTTATGGCATTGTAAAAGGTAGTTCGGAGTAGAGTTTGAGAGGAGGTACTGAAAGGAGAAATTATCTCCAGATTTATGCTATTGTAAGCCCTTAGGGCATGTTTTGAAGTTTATTTTCTCTGTACTATTTGTACTAGCTTATTTTCTCTATTAATACAATTTCCCTTTTCTGTTGTGTCCATTATGTTCTTGGGTTTTGTCTCCATCACTACTAGTCCTTACTAAAATAGAAAAGGCTGAAAAGAGTATATTTTTGGGTGGTACAAGTTTTCTCTTACATCCAGGATGCTCCTATATCAGTATATCTATAGTTGTGAAGAAACTTAATTGTATATTGCATGTTAGGGAAATGGGCTCTTCTTGCATACATTTAATTTGATCTACCAACTCCTAATAGGGTTGAAGAAACTCCTAATAGGGTTGGGGCTTTCAATAGGGCCTAGTCCTCTAAAAAGGACTCGAGACATTATATGTATTTCAAAGATTCCTAACAGGGTCAATATCCTTAACATGATTCTTTTTTTTAGTGGATCATCTTGTGGGTATCATCCCCACTAGGGTTTTCCCTTGGCTAGGGCTCCCTAGTTAACAAATATTTTTGTTATGAGTTCTCCTTGTGCATGGTTATATTTACTATTCAACATTGTTGGTTTATTTTCATATGCATGTTATAAAGTAATTAACAATATTCAGTTGTGGGAAAAAGTTTATAGAATACTGATTCACCCCTCCCCCTCATTATTTACCATGTAGGAAGGCCCTTTTTTTATTCTTTTTTTTATTCTAGATGACCACACAACCTTCAAATTTAGACTCATGGAGTGCTAACATTAGTATGGTTTTTTCCTCAATACTTGAGAAGACAATGTTAAAATTGGGTGAACAAGAGACTATCAAAAATCTGATTCTAAGACCTAGCCAATGGTGTAGGTTTGATCTCCTAATTTTGGAGTTTTGATCTCTATTTTAAGAGTCAAAATCAGATTTTTTTTAACCTTCTAGGAGGAATATCTTTTGTGTCCAAGCTTTGTTTTAGGATAACAAAAACATTTTGGAAAGACCTTGTAGTTTTCTATCCAGATCAGGGGTTATTTCCATCTCAAAATTCTAAAGGTATACATGGTCTTTTCATAATCATTATTTTCTTTTTCTTCCTTTTTAATCATTTTGATTGTATTGGGGTTCAATTTCTTGAATTATTGGGGGTGTTTAATTCGATGTTTCTAAATTTATATTCGAAAACTAGAATCTATAAACACAAAACATAAAACCCCTTCTTCATCTTCTATCTAGTTTTAGATGACCATTAATAACAATCAAACAATATCAGAGGAGTTGAGGTACAATTTAGTATAGCAGATTCATCTTCTCTTGAGTTTCTTACTCTACATAATTATTACCTCTATAAAGATTGTATGACAATGATTTTAAGGTCATGATGGTTATGTTGGAAATATAGGATAGGCTATGTTATTGAGAAGGGAGGGGTGAATCAAGAACATATAAAACTTAATCTTATTATACCAAAGAATCCTTCATTTAAATATTGGTCTGATTGTATACAAAAAATATTAAAAGTAATAAAAACATTCATAACATATTGACACAGGATATGGTGACCCAAAAACCTTCCAAATAGAAAGTAAAACTGGAGTGGGGATGATATACACAAGCTTTAGTACTGTAGTATAAAGTTGGCTAGTTAAGGCTTACAATTGATCACTTCTAATGATCTTCCCTGTTAGGAGCAATAAGGACTGTTAGGTTCACCTTGTTAAAGGATTTGCAAAACATAAAATGAAGTATGCACTCGGTAAAGATATTTTCAAGAGACTGTTAATTCTACCTTGTGAAGGAATTTAACTATTCTACCTATTAGGATGAACTAGTGGTTGATCTCTAATCTACAACTCCAATTTTCTAGATTAGATTCCTTTGAAGTGTAATGATCACCTTGCTATGATAGATAAATCTTTGTTGCCCTCATGCTTGTAGCCTTTCTCAATTCATACTTCTACTCTTATTATATCTCACATATATTAATATTTTGGTTGTGATAAAATACACTTAATACATAGCAATCCAAATTAAAATTTATCAAATTCAACTACAATACAAGTTTCACAAAAATACACAAAGTCAGCTCAACTACTAGCACTCAGGTTCTAAAGAAATACTCAATGAGGTTCTGATATTAGGAAACCATTTTCAACACTCAACATTGTCATGATCTTGTGATGGGGACACAACCCAAGCATAGAATGGACACAATGGGAAAAGGAAAATTGTATTAACTGTGAAAATAAGCTAGTACATTTAGTACAGAGAAAATAGACTTCAAAACATGCCCTAAGGGCTTACAATAGCACAAAACTGGAGATGATTTCTCCTTTTGGTACCTCCTCTCAATTTCCACTCCGAACTGCCTTTTACAATGCCACAAATGTCCTTAAATAGACCCCAGAGGGTTAAGGACTAGGAGTACATTCTAGAAAGTGCTAGTAGGCATCCACCGACCAAGTAGAAGGCTCCAGAAGCCATGTTAGAAGTTGGTGCAAATCTAGAAGAATCCAAAAATGGTAATCGAACTTCCGGGAGGCATAACTTTTGAACCGTAGCTCCGATTGACGAACCGTTTACATTTTCGAAAAGCTCTCGAAGTGCTCTATAGCCCTATGGACCAGCTTTTCTCATCCCCCATTTTTTGTCCCTTTTTGAGGTCATTTAATAACCCCAACTTGACTTTGAAGCATTCTTAGGAGGTCTCCAAAAATTGAAAAACTGTTATAACTTTCAAACCGTGGGGCCTTTTTGACCTAATTCTTTTTCTGGAATGCTCTAAATTGCATTTACATTCATCTGGCCAATTTACACCTCCTAGTTCACCAAAATGATGGCTGAATTACATACTCCTATTTTTTTAGCATTTACACGTATCCCAAGGTGTTCAAATACTCTATCGTAGAACACTGATAGTGGAACTATGAGAGTTGGAACCTTTATTTGACCCTAATGGGTATCCAAAAATGAAAACACATGAAATAGAAACTAAGTCTAAGTATATTTTTTTTGGGTGACACAGGATTGCCCTTATACCTCTGGATGCTCCTGCATCATCTTGGTAGACATAGAAGTTTGGTTTGTACTAATCACTTCAACGTATTTTGTAATTGGTCAACATTGGTGATTTAATGAACACTGCAAAGCTCAACATATAAATTAAATCACTTGATTGACTCTACAAGACTCAATCAACACTAAAACTGGAAGCTCAGTATAAACCAAATCACTTGGTTGACACTTCCTAGCTTGGTCAACAATAGATTTGCATCATTGATACTATGAACTCAGTAGACATTGGAGACCATGGTTGATATTGTGCAACTCAGTTTGCACTATTACTTATCAACTTAGTAGATGCTGCTTGGTGTGAATTGAATACTGATTCTAAAATTTGGTAGCAAGTGTAGGACTTAGTAGAGCCTAGATTACTTAGTTAACATTTAAGACTACAAGATAATCCTAGTAGCTACTAACCATTTGACTAAGTGTGAGTCACTAATAAAAAAACCTGACCATAAGGTAAACAATATCCCCTTTTGCATTAGTGAAAAAAACACTTATCAATCAAAATTGAATTCTCAAAATTTCAACTCCAAAACATTCTTTTGTTTGCATCTTGTGTCTTCAACATGGTAACATACTCTTTTATTGAGATTTTTTAAAATTGCTTTTGTGAGGAATATTATCCTGCTCACACATACATATACAAATATTATGATTTTCTCAATATATACATATATCTCCTATCTTATCTTCTCCCTCTTTTATATCATATCTTGTCTCATCTTCTGCCTTATTATATCACATCTTCTCCCCCTTTTCAAAATAAATTCCAAAGGTTTATGCTACATGGTGATGCCAAAATGTGACAAGAAGTCAAAATGCACCTTCAAAATCAATGCCATTGTCTTATCCCAATTTTCCTATAACACCTTGCTTGCATGAAGTGCAATTTTTACTTCTATTGATAATTCCATCATGTGATCAGCTATGGAGAAGTTATTGTCATGGATGACATTTTTGGCATGTAAAATGTGTTTGTAAGGTGCATCCATGTTTGGAAGAATCATGCCTTGGATGCCTACATGTGTGGCCCTAATCTTGGCTTCTTCCCTTAATAATTCTTCTTGTATATTAGTTAGAAATCAAATCTTTGAGTAGTGAGTAGAACTATAGCGCAGGTCAAGTGACAACTAGTGTGCAATTGCCTTCAAGTCTTCATATATCTTAGATAGTTTATCTTTGATTCCTTGGGTGAAGATAGATGTATCACATAACTTTTTGAATAATGAAGTAACATTATTTGCAAAGGTCTCTAATGAGCTAAGAATAGTGGAAAATTCTACTTGATTTATTGCAATATTTAGTGCCACTTGATCTAGTACTTTATTCTCAAATTTCTTCTCTACTCTCTATAACAACTTTTCTTGCCCATTGTGATCTTCATCGAATTTCTAGACAACTTCTATTAATTGAACCAAAATAGGTTGTGTTCTATCAACCTCAGTGCTTAGTACATCTACAAGTATGTTCTTCACATCTTCAAGTGCTTGGTTTTCTTTGCTTTTCTCTTCTCTAAGCTTCTTCTGCTTAGACTTATTTTGCAATAGTTCACCTTTGATGTTCATTTGATCAAGAATTGGAGTAGAAATATCATAATTTAGGATGACTATATCTTCATCAAGATCAATGTCTTGTTCTTTACCCTTATCCTTACTTGAAACTTTAGTACTCAGTTGAGGCTTTTTCTCAACTATCTTTGTACTTACTATTTACATACTTGGAATTGTAACAATAATAGAAATAGATGGGCTAACAAAAAAAGTATATATTATACTAATATTAGAAATACCTAGTTTTTTTATAGCCAAATCTGATGATGGAGGAAGCACTAGCTATTGATATTTGAAGTCTTGATCACTTTAGTCAATATAGTACTCAGTTGAACAAATGAAAAGATTGTTTGAGGGCATGGTGTTGTAGTGGTTGCCACAACCAACTTGGGAGAAGATTTATCTAATCTTGATGGTATTAAAGCTTTTCTCAGAGAGTGGGGAAATGAGGTCATCATTGGTGTTGTAATCTTCTTTGGGTCAGTTTCCTCAATGCTCTAAATCTCAAGGAGATTCATCACTATAGCTTCCTATTCTTTCTCCTCATCATCTAGATCTACATTATTTGATTATATTTCTTCTTCATCATTATTTTCATTTCCTTCCTTGCCATCTTCATCATCTATGTTACTAACATGAACAAAAAAATCACCCGGTTGATGAAGTTTGTAAATATTCTTCCATGTAGATGTAGTTGTCTTCATCACATGTTTAATGCTATTAACCAATATCACGCATGTGTTGAATTTCAAAGTGAGTTTTTCTTCATTTTTATTTATGAATTTTTTTTACCTCTTTATCACTAAGACTCGGCATGAGCTGCCTTAGAGTTTATTTAAATATATTTTTTGCAATTTCCTTAGCATTTTCTCATCTTGGCTTGATTTCTTTCATAAGCTCATTGGGAATTTTCTATGCAAGTTGATTAGGTGAGTATTTCCATTTACCTAGTTTTGGTATTATCATATCTTCAACTCGCTTCTTCTCATCTACATTCCTAGTCTCATATCTGAGAGATTTTAAGTTTTCCATGCCAACTTCTACATCAATTTCCTTTAATTTTTCCTAAAATGTAGTTGGAGGTTTTTTGAAAATAATTTCCTTAGCATCTTCCTCACCTAATTTCAATTTCTTTCTTGATCTAGATGCTCTTCTTGTGAATACTACAATAGATGACTTTGTGGGTCTAGTTATGATAACCTTACCCTTCTTCCTAATTAACTCTTCTTCTTCAGATTTTGTTTCTTCTACATCAACTCCTTCCACATAATATCTTTTTCCTTTTGTCAACAAGAGAGTAGAAATTGCTCGCCTCATTTTTTTTGTCCTCTTCTTTCCTTTACTGACTACTTGAGGAAGCTTAATTTCAAGTTCTATTCTAGCTTTGGCTTCATCAAAAGTACCAAAATATGTAGCCTTGGGATCCATAGGTTTATTCAAAAGTTCCTCAATGATATCCTTGGTTTCATCAATGATAACCTCATAGCTTAGAGGCTTAACCCACACCACTCTAGGTTTGATTTCTTGAATGTAAACTTTTTCATAGTCTACCATAAAACAAACATCATCCTTGTAATCTTCTACAAGTTTCTTTGGAATTCCATATCTGCTGTTCATCTTTTCGTTGAATGAATCAAAGTAATTGTCCATGATACTGACAAGTTCTCACCCATCTTTGTTATATATTCATTAATTTGATGTAGTATAGGTATATATTTTCTCCATATGACTAAACCTTTTGAAGGGAAAACTTTTTCTCAAAGAAGAATAAACAAGTCAAGGGTGAAGCAAACTTACATGGGTTATTCTTTGAACTCCTAATGCTTTGAATGTTCTTGTTGAATTTATTTTTGATTAGCTCGGCAAGATCAAAGGACATGTTCTTCTTCACTACCTTTAGAGCTAGATCAACTACCTCACATGACACACTATTGAGATGACTAGAGTTATAGATCTTATGAGCTATTTAAATGAATTCAAAATTTTAGTTCCATGTCAGTCACACTAATGTTCTTCATACCTCTTCCATCCCATTCGACAAGAATTTTTCTTTCCAATTCTACCCAACTTAGGGTTTTGGTAGTCTTTTCTTTGTTCAACACTGGGAGCTCTGTGATTTGATGAATAATTTTTATTTTTATTTGAATATGTAACTCCAACCCTAGCTACCCATTGTGTACATGGCTAAGAATAAACCTTATCCATTTTATCTGAAAGTCTTGATGCATATGCGAAATGTGTGTTAAACCCTTGGCCTCAAAATGTTGATGCTCAGGTTTCAATGCACCATTCACACACAATTTTTTTAAAGTGTCATCCATTTCTAGGGTTCCAATATCTTGTATCAAACAATGAAATTGTGAACAAATATCATTAAAAAGTAATAAATTTGGTAGAATCTACGATTGAGCTCCAGTTGGATCAAGTGCTTCTATAATTTTTGGACTTATCTTGAAGTTTGGTGTCTTCCAACTAACTCCTCAAAACAACATCTTAGATCCTTTCCTAGTTTTTCTACTGGAAGATGCCATGCTTAGGAGGGTTTATGAAAACACAAAAATCTTCAACAATAAACACATAGATCACTTGTAAGCACAAAAGTCACCCTTTCCAAATAGCTCTTCAAAAATTCAAGGTGATGAATGAATTCAATTTCCTACCCTTTAACAAATTTTCACTTTTCAATCACCATAAATTCTTGGTATGATCACTCATTCAGTGATAGACTATCTTGCACTCAAATCAACCTTAATGCTCAGTAGAGCTATTCATAACTTGGTATCCACATAATTTTTTAGTGTATCTTGACCTTGCTCAATAGGGTCTTGCAACCTAACCTAGATTGGTAAGGTCTTGATTTTTCTTAGTCATTGAGTGATCCCCTTACATCTTGAATGTTGATATGGATCTTTCCTTTTAGTTGGCTAGAACTAATGTATGATGTATGCTTCAGAGTCTTAGTTCTAGTCATCCGTGTGGGAGATTGAGTTGAAATGCTCGAGTCACCCAATTCTTGAGTGACATGTGCTTCATGGCTTTATAATTGCATTCTTAGAAGATTTTGGAACCCATTGCTGCCTCATTTTCTTTCTAATATTGTTAGCTTTGTCTTTCTTTTCATCATCTATCCTTCCAATTTTTATATAGTTCTTGGCAAGATGTCCAAGTTCTACACAAATAAAACATCTTCTAGTGGTGTCTCTTGTTCTCATGTGATGTTTCACACAATTTACTCCAATGTGCCCAAATTCTCCATAGTAGTGGCATCTACACCATGTGGTTTAGTCCCATCCAAATAGAGCTTTCATAATCTATTCTTTTGGGTTCAATATCTTGGTTTTGAATTCAAAAAATTTATGTCCATGCTTCTTGCAATTGTGACATTTACCTTCAAATTTAGGTTTCTATTTGCACTCACTAGCTCAATGACCATGCTTATTGCAATTTTAACACTTTCCATTGAATATTTCTTTACATTACTCCAAAATTTGTTTGATGTGTGACCTAACTTACCATAATGATTGCAAGTAGGCCTTTGATTCTTATGATATCCTCACTTGGATCATTCACCTTATTCTCTATATCCTATTTTTGCTTTGTCTTTCTATTTGCATTTTTTTTGCTTGAATTCAACTAATTCATGTCTACTTGAGATTTCATCATCCTCTCATTAGTTTGATTTTTAGAGTTTAGATCATTTTGCAATCTTTCATTCTCTGATCTTAGTTCCATGATTTCTTCATTTGCATTAGTGAGCTAATCAATGAAGTCTTCCTGTTGAAGGGATAGATGTTGAATTTCATTGTTATTTTCTTTTATCTCTTCTTTGGATTTGTCTTTTTCTTCCATGGCTTCACATAATCTTACTGACTGAATTTCTTATTCTCTTTTCAGCTTTCTAGTTTCTTGTAGATTACAATTCCTTTCCAATAGTGTTGGTGTAAATAAGTATTTACTTATTACACTTTATTTAAGTTTACTTATGTTAATGCCTTATTTTATTATTTATTAGTTTAACACCTAGGAGTTTGCATACTCTTATGATTTGTAATGTTGACAACACAGAAGTAAGCAACTCTAATTCAATACATGGTGTCCACAACACTAGAGTTTGCATAATTAACTGAGTTTTCATAGACAACATAGTAGTTCACACTCTTAATTAAGCACATGGTGTCTACAACAATATTTTACATGACACACCTTTGTAGGCTTATCCTTTCATCATTGCACTAACTCCTGTGCTTAATGGAGGACAATCCACACTTGGTGGACATGTGCTTAGTTGTGAGGTTTATCATATTGCTAACTCTTAGACATTCTGGAAGCATTCTATAGGTCTTTATATTTAGGCACTCATAGTGTGGATGTACATGAGATTGCATCATTTGAATATCATATTTTTATTTTGATTGTACTCTTTTGGTCTATTCTATGCTTATGCATGAGTTCCTTGATCTTGGGTGATTTTTCCAGCTAAGGAAAATTCTTACATGGTATTAGAGCTGAGGGAGTTTCTCTTCACATAGCCATTGGAGACCATTTTCTTACCTCACCTCTTAGAGGACCTTGACTCAGATCTAGAGTATCATAGTCACTGGGAGCATTTAGAGCCAAAGAAAACCTCATCATTACATTTGGAGCATCGATTCAATAAAATTTGACTATAAATTTGCCTACCCTAAGCCATGGTCGAATTTGAGGTTTTTTTTTTTTGTAAACCAACACCTGAAGGCTCAATTTGCAATTTTGGTATGATCATTTTTTAGATCTATTTAAATTATTTTTTAGATCTAAATTATTTCTCTGCTATTTTTGTCAGAAATTTTCATAATTTTTGATGCAATTTTTTGAAACTTCTTTTAGGCCTACTAGGGTTGTAGAGAATTTTTTTTGTAGGAACCGGGTGGTGAATCCTTGGCCCCACAAGGAATATTCTCCATTATTTTAGAATATTCCATCAGCATCATTTTTGGTAGAATGACTAGGCAAACACTATCTGATGATGGCAAATGAGCCAACATTCTAACGACTTTTCTTTGCATCAAGCACTATCACTTATTTTTTTAAAACACCTTTGCATTCCATCACACAAAGCGTATGGGACTAATAATCCTAGTGAACCCTCTTTCTCCAGTGCTCAAAAAATTTCTATTGGTAGTTTGTAGATTGACATCAGCACTTAGCTTTCTTGGCAATGTCAAATAGTCATTGCAATCTCCTGTCAAATAGGTTTCTTAGTGCCACACAAAACTTCTTACTACCAATCATCCACAAAACTCATTTCCTAAACTCTAGTGACTCTCGACTTTTCTATCCTCATCAAACACATTTTTTAGCACCTTTGCTAAAAACTCCTACATGAACTACCCTGTCACACCAACATGTGGCATCTATAGACCTTGCCAAGTAGACAAATAGCAGCACTCATTGACACAAGTATACCCATGTGGATTGACTAGTGCTACATCTAGTAAGCTAGAATACCAATTAAGTGCCATGTGGCCTGCTACCTCACTCACCAACCATACACCATGTAGGCCTACAATGTAGTCCTACTGTACATGCCCAAAAAACTACTGATGTCAGTACTGATATCATCTGCCACATCACCAGATGACCTTTTTTGCTGATGTTAGCCAATCACTGATTTAAAATTGATAGTTGTTTGACTGTCATCTATAGCATAGAATACACTACTGTGATGGTCATTTGATCATCAAATTTAACCTCATAGTTTTGATTTGACAGTCCGACTTTGGGAGGCCATAACTCAATCATCTAGACTCAAAATTAGGTGCATTTTGTTTTTGATTTTGGGTAGAATTTGCAAAATTTTTCTATAGTGTAGTTCTTTTCTGGTTTTGGTACACAGATTTATTAGAAATTGCATTTTTTGGTGACTATACCTATTTAATCCTACATTTTGCAATTTCAAACGCTCCATACAGGCTCATCTAGACACATTTTTAGTTCCATTTTTTAAAAAAGTGTTTAATTTTTTGTCTACTTTCCATATCTACAATCAAATTATAGGGTTGTGTGGCCAAAAATATCACTTTAAGAATTAGGTCCTTTTCTGCATTGTATTGCTTTGATTACTTTTCAAAATTGTTGTACATCTAAGCTATAGTGCTAAATGGAAAATTTGAACCTCAAAA
Source organism: Cupressus sempervirens (assembly GCA_028749045.1). Classification (NCBI taxonomy): domain Eukaryota; kingdom Viridiplantae; phylum Streptophyta; class Pinopsida; order Cupressales; family Cupressaceae; genus Cupressus; species Cupressus sempervirens. The sequence goes on from CM053791.1 coordinate 56,975,840, forward strand.
GGCAGTTGTAAATAGTAAAATTAGAAGTCCACTTTGTACATTTTGATAAGAGGCCTATTGTAAAAACACTACATATAAAGTTCCAAAAGCATCAATTTTTGGGGGGTTCTTTGATTGAGCAAATTGGGGGGTGTGTCTTACATTCTTGTGTCTCTTTCTTGTGCTATTTCAATTGTTTGCATCATGGGTTCACCTAAAAATCCACTTCTAACTTCACACAATTATGCTACATGGAAATATATTGTATGGAGTAGATTAATGGAAAATGGTTTCAATCTATATGTTGATGGTAAAATCACAAAACACACTGATGCTACATCACTAGTTGATTAGCAAATTAAAGAGAATTAGGCTTTAGGAATTATTTGGAGTTGTGTTCAAAGAGATCTCTTCTTCCACATTTCTAGCTTTAAGGAAGCCATGGGTGCTTGGGAAAAGCTTGAAGGGTTGTATGGTAAGGTGGATGAGGAAAAGGGATTCCAAATTGAGGATAATCTACTTATCTTGGATCCTAAGAATTTTGACACAATTCAAGACTATATCAACAAAGTCAATGAGTTGAGAGAACTACTTAAAGATTGTGGTAATCTGATGATGGATGATAGGTTGATTCATCACATCTTGAAGAGACTACCTTTAGATTATGCAGCTTTTGTTTTGAGTTAAAACACTCACAGGTTGACCATGGGAAGTGCCCTCACTAAGCCTACATTTGATGCATTTGCAGAAATGTTGATTTTGGAACAATCTAAGTTGATCGATATGGGAATTCTCAAGTCATCAAAGACCAAAGCATTGGTGGCTACTAATGAAAACCAATCAAATCAAAGTGGAAAAAGTTCTACCAACAACAAGAAAAAGTAGTGGAAGAAAAAATCACAATCAGAGAAACAACAATCTTTCTCCTCACAACAAAGAAATTCTTCTTCCAACAAGAAGGGAAACAATGACAAGAAGTACAAACTGTTTTGTGCATATTGCAAGAAATCAAATTATGATGAGCATCATTGCAAGACAAAGAGAAGTTGGAAAACTTACTTAGGAAGAAAAAAATCAATGTGCTAGCATGCTTCCAAGGATTCAACTCCATCCACTTCAAAGAAAAAAGGGCAAGCACTTATGGTTGGTTCAAGTTCTTCAGGGGAATGGATTCTTGACTCAGGTGCCTCATATCATATGGGTTCTTCAAAATGGGACTTTTCTTCATTAAAGTAGTCCAAGTTATGTCACATCTTTGCAGGGGATGATACAAAAATGGAAGTTGAAGGGAAAGGAAAAATGGAGATGGAAAATGGAGAGTTCAAAGAAGTTCTCTATGTTCCCAACCTTAGCTCTAATCTCCTTTCAATTTATCAAATCAGTCACTATGGAGATGCCAATAAAGTTGAGTTCCTTCCTGATTTAGTAATGGTGTGAAATCTTAAAGATGATTCATTGGTTGCAGTAGATAAAGTCAATCATGAGAAAATGTTGTATTCTTTCTCCCACTTTGTGCCCAAGTCTCCTTCATATGCCTTGTTGACACAATCTCAGTCACAAAGAAAATAATGGCATGAGTGGTATGGACATCTTGCCTTCCACTATCTTCATCAACTTTTCTCAAACAATATGGTCAAAGGTCTACCTATAATCAAATTTTCTAAGGGTGAATGTTCAACTTGTTTAATGGATATGCATCTAGAATAGAAGATTGAAAAAAAGAAGTCTTGGAGAGCATTAGTCACTCTTGATTTGGTTCACATAGTTCTAGCAGGGGCTTTTGTACTAACATGAATTTGCAAGGGTCGCTACATTCTCACTTTTATTGATGAATTTTCATGCTATACATGGGTCTACTTTCTTGATCACAAGAATGAAGTGTTTGACAAGTTTCTCGCCTTGAAGAGTCATGTTGAAAAGTAATCAAGGAAAGACATCAAGGTTCTTAATATGGACAATGAATAGCACATATGTGAACTCAAGACTTAGAGATTTTTGTGAACTTGAGGGTATTGATCTTCAGAACCCAGTAGCATTTAGTCCAAAAAAGACAAATGAGGATTATAACTCTTAAGTCAATGGCAAGTTGCATGATTCAAGCTAGGTCTCTTGATCCATCACTTGAAGTTGAAGCTGTAAGTAGTGCCAATCACATACTTAATAGGTCTCCTCATAATGCCTTAGATGGAAAGACTCCTTTTGAGTCATGGTACGATAGAAAACCAGTTGTCAAACACTTCAGAGTTTTTGGTTGTCCAACATGGGAAAACATATCTTCCAAGGAATGCAAGGTACCACCACCAAGGCCTTGTAATTTCATCGGATATGGAGAAAATGTTAAGGCATATAGACTCATGGATCCTAAGACTCATGAGATCTTCATAGAGAGGAATGTTCACTTTGAGGAAAGTTCCCCAAGCTTATCCTCTAATCCTCTCCATACTTCATACATAGTGGAAACTAATAGTGACAATAATGATAATGATTCAATAGATTCAAATATGTGGGATCCTATTGATAGATGCAGAACAAGGTCATTGTATTAGCACATTCCACATGCATACATTGCTATAGTGATAAGTCCATACAATTCAACACAGTTGGGTACACCTTTTCTTCTAGTTCTAGCATTAGTGGATGACTACATAATAGATATTTTAATTTTTTTTGTGGAGTCATACATAGCAGATTTGGGAGACTTCATTGATGATATACATCTTCTCTTTAATGAAGAAGATCCTTCTTCAGTTGTTGTAAGGGCTCACTTTGACCCTCCTATCCATTCTCTACATGATCAGTCTTTCTAGGTTGATATGATTATGGATCTTTAGGTACAAACATTGTAGGAGGTCTCTTTATCATTTGAGGAGACACATGGTTCTTTGGAATATCTTCTGTATTCATTCTTGCTAGATCTAACATTTCTCTTTTCAACAACATTGGAAGGGGCAATAGTTAGTATCAACACTGGGATAGTTGAGTATGTTTTAGAGACACCATTCATCATTGAGATTCTTTCTACACATTTGGGAAGCATCTCATTTGTACCTATGATATTGTTCCTTCCAAAGGGAAGGAACATTATTGAGCAGTCATGGATCAACTTCTACATCGGAGCAACTATCACTAATGGGCATTCTACATTAGCTTCATCTAAATTTCTTTCTGGATAAATATCTTCAATTCTTTATTTAGTGTAGAGTTTTTCATTAATTTGTATTGTAAGATATTTTCTTCTTTTCAATGATTGAAAGAGTTTCTCCTTTTCTTTCTTAAGTTTCCCAATAGCCAATTCCAAATCCAACTTTTCATTGTGAATAGTCTTATCTATCCCGTATACCTCCATTACCTCTGGTCTTTGCTCAAGATGTTAAACTTCTTCTCTAAGAACCACAAAGCTCTAATACCAATTATTGGAAATATAAGATAGGCTAGGTTACTAAGAGGGGAGGGGTGAATCAAGAACCAGTAAAACTTAATCTTATTATACCAAATAATCCTTCATTAATATACTAATTTGATTGCATGCAAAAAAAACTAAAAGTAATAAAATATTCATAACATATTGACACAGGATATGGTGATCCATAAACCTTCAAAATAGAAAGTAAAACTAGGGTGGGGATGATACCCACAAGCTTTAGTACTATAGTATAAATTTGGCCAGTTAAGGCTTACAATTAATCACTTATGATGATCTTCCCTATTAGGAGCAATATGGACTACTAGGTTGACATTGTTAAAGGATTTGCAAAAAATACAATGAAGTATGCACTCGGTAAAGAGATTTGCAAAATATTGTTAAGACTACCTTGTGAAAGGATTTAACTATTCTACCTATTAGAATGAGCCAATGGTTGATCTCTGATCTACAACTTTGATTTTTTAGATGAGATTCCTTTAAAGTATAATGATCACCTTGCTATGATAGATAAATCTTTGCTTCTCCTTATACTAGTTGTAGCTTTTATCAATTCACTTATACTCTTATTATATCTCATATATATATATTCTTTTTTTGGATGTGATACAATAGATTTCATATATACCAATCCAAGTTACAATTTATCAAAGTTGGCTACAATACAAGTTTCACCAAAATACACAAAGTCAGCTCAACTAGTGGAACTCAAGTTCTAAAGACAAACTCAGTGAGGTTTTGATACTCGACAACCATTGTCAACACTCAACATCATTATGCTCCCTTTAGATGTAGAATCTTAGTTCACACTAATCACTTCCAAGTAGTTTGAACTCAATCAATACTGGTGACTTGGTGAAGATTGCAATACTTGACATATAAACTGAATCATTTGGTTGACATAGCAAGACTCGATCAACACTAACACTTCAAGCTCGGTATAAACTGAATCACTTGATTGACACTTCTTAGCTTGGTCAACACTAGATTCACATTGTTGATACTATGAACTTAGTAGACACTAGAAACCATAGTTGATACTGTGCAACAAAATACAATGAAGTATGCACTCAGTAAAGAGATTTTCAAAAGACTGTTAAGTCTACCTTGTGAAAGAATTTAACTCTTCCACCTAATAGAATGAGCTAGTGGTTGATCTCTGATCTATAAATCTGATTTGTTGGATGAGATTCCTTTTAAGTATAATGATCACCTTGCTATGATAGATAAATCTTTGTTCCACCTTATACTACTTATAGTTTTTCTCAATTTGCACTTATACTCTTATTATATATCACATATATTCTTCTTTTGGATGTGATACAATAGATTTCATATATACCAATCCAATTTACAATTTATCAAAGTTGACTACAATACAAGTTTCACCAAAATACACAAAGTCAGCTTAATTGTTGGTACTCAAGTTCTGAAGACAAACTCAATTAGGTTCTAATACTCGACAATCATTATCAACACTTGACATCGTTATGCTCCCAGAAGATGTAGAATCTCAGTTCATACTAAGCACTTCCAAGTAGTCTGAACTCGGTCAACATTGGTGACTTGGTGAACATTGTAAACCTTGACATATAAACTAAATCATTTGGTTGATGCTGCAAGATTTGACCAAAACTAACACTTCAAGCTTGATATAAAATGAATCACTTGGTTGATAGTTCCTGGCTTGGTCAACACTAGATTCACATCACTGATACTATGAACTTGGAAGACATTGGAGACCATAGTTGATACTGTACAACTCAGTTAATACTAAGAAGCTTAGTTTGCCCTACTATTTATCAACTCGGTAGATACTGATTCTTGAACTTGGTAGCAACTGTAGAACTTGGTAGAGCCTAGATTACTCAGTTAACACTGTAGACTACAAGATAAGGTCAGTAGCTACTAACCATTTGACTAAGTGTGAGTCACTAATAAACAAACTTAACCATAATGTCAATAGGTTATGGTCCTATTTGGATAAGGTTCAGCCTTAGTTGACATATGCTTTCTAGGTTATGTAGCACAAGAACAAAATGGACTAGGTTATGGGAATTGGGTTGGTTATATTTGTATATAACTTACAATCTACTCTTTCATCTAGATGTTTTTCTCACTCCTTGAGCTATATGAACAAATTTTAAAAGATTATTTGGAACCATAAATGAGTTTAGATAATTGTAGATTGAGATAGAGTTAACTTTTTTGGTTCCTGATTCATTTCACTCCATTAAGGATGTCTTGATGAAATTCAAATTCATCAGATCTATTTTGTAGGGTTTTGGTAAGAACAAGAATGACATCAGGTGCATCTCTTTGATTCTTTCAAAGCTTCAAGGTCATTTTCATATCTTTTCTTTGAATTTTTATTCCACCATGAATGCTTTGGGTACACAATTTACCATGCCTATATTTGAGGTTTTTTATGATCATTTGACTCATGAGCAACCCACTGTATCTTAGTTTTGTTCTTTTCTATGATCATCAACCGAAGAATTGGTTGTTGAATCATCTAAGGAAAAGTCAAAGAAAAAACTAAATTCAAAGAGAGATTCATCTCATAGTAAGTATTCCTCCAAGCCATCTTTGAAGTCTATTCCAAACCAAATTCCAATACTAAATAGGGAAATTCTTCTAAGACTAGTGATTCTTCCTCCAAGACTAAGAAGGTGCAATCCTTCAAATTTTTATGGCAAGGAAGGATGTCTAATTTCTAGGTAATGGAAATAGTTAGAGAATTTAGAGGAAGCCATGTAGAAACATCATATCTCCCCACCTCAGCCTCCTTCCATAGAGAAAGGTCACTCTTTTCATACATGAGCCTTATTTTAAGGATCATCTTAGATCATTGATTATGTTACTTTGCACCATATAATGCATTTATAGGATTTCATCACCACACTTGTGTTGGAAGAAAGGGGAGAATGGTGAAGCATGAATGATAATGATATTCCTAAGGGGTAGTATAGTAGATATGCTACTATGATGACATGTTACATTCATGATTGATTTTGTCATTGATGTCAAGATAGCAATTTTCTGTGGTATCTCATAGAAGAACAATGGAAAGATCAACTTGGTACAAATGGCTAGTTAAGTTTTATAACTATTCAAGGTTATAGGAGATACTTATGAGTATCTCATATATGTAGTTAACATCAGAAGAAGAAAGGATAAGTCTAGAAGAAGTTATTTAAATTTTGGTGATGTCTATTCTGAGATAGAGTGTATAGAGGCATGTTCTAGTAAACTTGCTATATCTCTTAGAAAATTTAATATCTTGAGGATCGAGGTTGAGGACATGAAGAAGACATGTTGATAATGATGCAGATAAGCTTGCTCATCATAATGTCATGTGTAAAAAAAGTTATTCAAGTTACAAGATGAAAGATTAATGTTATAACTGAGTGTAACATGTTCTTGATGAGGTCCTATAATAATTAATTGAGAAAGTCTAACAACCAAAATCAAGGAATTTTTCTATGGAGTTGGTATAAAGGAAGGACATTCTCCTTTATCACAACTATGTGATGATGTGGATTTTAATTGATGATAAATAGTAGAGAGTGCAAAATGTGAAGTTGAGGAGAGTAATGTAGAAGTGAAGGAAACTTTATGGTTGAGGTTTTGTTGAGTGATCCAAGGTTTAGTATTTGGATCTAAGGTTTGCGACTTGGTTGACAAGTTCTGACATTGATTGGTTTGGTTGATAGGATAGAGGAAAGAAGAAAGGAAAGGAGAATATAATAGTAAATTACTTGTTTGAGTAGTGAGCTCTTCTTGTAGTTGAAATTGCATGTTTGGGCAGTGGGATCTTGTTGCATACATTTTACTACAACTCCTAATAGGGTTGGAGTCTCCTAATAGGGGTTCAAAGTCTCCTAATAGGGAATCATTGTACTAAATGTTATAATAGACTCCTAATAGGGTTGATTGTCTAGCAAGGAATATTTATATTAGTATATCATCTTGTGGGCATCATTCCCATTGGGGTTTTCCATCTACTCAAGGGTTTCCCTAGTCAACATATCTAGTGTAATTGTCTATGAGCATTTTATTATGGTTGCTTTTTACTTTGGTTGAATGGTTAGGTTTGTTTAAAGAAGATAATTTTTTTAAGTGTTGGATAACTAATTCACTCCCCCCCTCTTAGTTATCTTGGTGGAGTATTGTTTCTAACAATTGGTATCAGAGCCTCAGGTCCTTGAAGATAAAGTTTAACAAATTTGGGAGATCCATGGAAAACATGTTTAGGAAAGATAGTCCAAAGTTTGATGGAACAAATTATGATGGATGGAAGGAAAAGATGAAGACACATTTTTTGTGTATGAGTATGGGATATTGGATCTTTGACAAAAGTAAGGAAGATAATCATTGCTAAAGAGGACTTGGAAACCTGTACTAAGGAAAAAAGAGATCTTTTCATGTGTGACATGAGATCTATAGAAGCACTATTGACTGCACTTCATAAAATTTAGTACAATTAGGTAAAATCACTTGCTACTTCACATTTGATTTGGAAAGGTTTGGAAACTAGTTTTGAAGGTGATGCAGATTCTAAGAAGTTGAGGCTACAAAGTTGGATTTGTACATTTCAAGATGCTAAAATGATGGAAGATGAATATATAAGAACATATATAGGTAGGATATCAAAAATTACTGTAGGTATTAAATCTCAAGGAGGAATCAAAGAAGATGATGAGGTTATATGGAAGATATTGAAGAGTCAAACACCATCATTTAAGTCATTAGTTTAGATGATATAGTCGTTGATATCTTGTACCAAAGATTTCACAAAGGAGACATTGCTTAGAAAACTTGAAGTAGTTGAAAATGAATTAGATAGTTTGAATAATTGACCAGAATAGAGACAACTTTCAATGCCTTGAATATTTGACCTAACTTTTCAAGGAGCACAAGTGCAAGAGCAGATTTTGCTAGTAGCAGTAGATCCAAGGAAGACAAAAAGATTGAAGGAGTAGCCCTTCTAGTAAGAAGAGAAAAATGAAGTAAGAAAATTTTCAATTGTTGGACTTGTGATGAATATGGTCATTATGCATCCAAGTGTCCTAAAAGAGAGAAAAATATAAGGGAAACCATAAACCTAGGAAATATAGAGAGTGTCTATATGAAAATGAAGATAATGATTTTGATGAACAAGTATTAAATGCTAGTGATGATGATATTGGATTTGTGGAAATTAAAGAAGAAAGTCCAAAGAAGGTAGCTTTGGTATCATAGCTTAAGAAGAAATCTAATTGGATAATTGGCAGTGGTTGTTCACATCATATGATTGGTGATATGAACAAGTTTGTTGACTTCAAAAGTTAGGATGGAGGAATTGTTAGAGTTGGAAACAATGCAACATGCCAAGTCAAAAGTATTGGATTTATAACTATTGATGGTAAAATTAAAACTAAGGATATATACTTTGTTGATGGTTTAAATAATAATCTTTTGAGTGTTTGACAACTAGTAGATGAAGGTTATCAGTTACAATTCATAGAAAAGACATGCATGATCAAAGATAAAGATGGAAAGGTAATTGAAACAAGAACCAAATCTAGAGGTAATGTATTTTAGTGGAATCTTACTAAAATGACATGTTTGGTTGCAAAGGTAGATGAAAATTGGTTATGACACAAGAGATTTTGTCATATAAATTTTGACAATATTGTAAAGACTAGTAGAGTGTTTACAATTAGAGATTTTATTAAGATTGTAAATCCTACTAACAAAATTTTCAAGGAGTGTGTTTTGGCAAAGCATAACATAACTTTTTTTCCCACCAAGAAGTTCACCACTATGGAAAAGTTGGAGATTATACACATAGATTTCAATGGTCCTATAATGACTAAATAATTATATGGTGAAAGGTATTTTTTGATTCTAGTAGACGATTGTTCTATAATAATGTGGGTTGCATTTCTTAAAGAGAAATCTGTGGCATTTGATAAATTTAAGATATTCAAGAATAGAGCTGAGAATGAATCTGGTATGAAGATTAAATGTTTAATATCAATTAGAGGAGGAGAATTTACTTCACATGAGGTTAACATGTTTTGTGAAGAAAATGGGATTAAAAGAAAAATATTAGATCCAAGAACCCTTGAATAGATGGCATTAAAGAGAGAAGGAACAAGTTAGTTATAGAAGCTGCAAGAGCTATGTTAGCAGAGAATGATGTATCCAAGACATTTTGGAGAGAAGCTATGAATACAATAGTCTACACTATGAACAAAGTGCAAGTCAAGAAAGACACAAACAAGACACCTTATGAATTGTGGTTTGATCACTCACCTACAATTAAGTATTTCAAAAATTTTGGAAGTAAGTGTTAGATCAAAAGAGATGATGATATAGGTAAGTCTGATGCTAGAAGTGATGAAGGTATGTTTCTTGGTTATTCATTGAAAAGCAAGGCTTATAGATGTTATAATTAGAGAACTAAGACTATTAAGGAAAGTACAAATCTAAGAATTGATGAGAAATTCAAAATACATGAGAGAATAGTTGATTACAATTCAAATGATGATGTTGTAACTAAGCCAAGGAATGATGAGGTATTTCTTGAGACAAATAGTGATTTTCAGAATGAAGGAGAGACAATGCAGGAGCAAAGCTTAGAACCTTCAATAGAGCAAAGAGTTGAGATAACAACTCCTACTTTAGGAAAGAATATGATAAAGAATCACCCTTTTGAATAGATCATTAGAAGTAAAGACAAAGGAGTGATGACAAGAAGTAGAGTAAAGGAAAAAATATGCTTGATATCTCAAGTTGAGCCTAAGAATGTAGATGAATCATGTAAAGATGACTATTAGAAGCAAGCTATGAAAGAGGAATTGGATTAGATAGTAAATAATGAAACATGAGAACTGGTCCCTAGACTAGCAGATAAGAATGTGATAGGAACCATATGGGTATTCAAGAACAAGATGGATGAATAAGGAGAAGTTGTAAGGAACAAAGAAAGATTGGTATGTAAAGGTTACTCATAGCAAGAATGGATAGATTATGAGGAGACTTATGCTCTAGTGGTTATAATAGAATCAATAATATTATTCTTAGCCTATGCAACACAAAAGAAATTCAAAGTATATCAGATGGATGTCAAGTCAACATTTTTGAATGGAGAACTTGAAGAAGAGGTGTACATTGAGTAGCCTGAAGGATGTCCTTTGACAGATGACAAGGACATGGTGTGTAGACTGAGGAAAGCATTGTATGGATTGAAGCAAGCACCAAGAAACTAGTATGTGAGGTTCAACAAGCATTTGAAAAAGCTTGGATATAGCAAGGGTATGGAAGATAGTAATCTATATTAGAAAGAAATTGATGATGGTTTGGTGATTTTGGTAATATTTTTTGATTATATCATATTTGGAGAAAATGATGAAGAAAGTGAAAAGTTTGCAGAAGAAATGAAGAAATAATTTGAAATGAGTATGATAGGAGAGATGAAATATTTCCTAGGATTATAGATTATAAAGAATAAAGAAGGAATCTTTATTTCTCAAACTAAGTATTTGAAGGATTTACTGAAATGATTTTTTTTGGAAACATGCAAACTTGTTGGAACACCTATGGTAACTAAACACAAGTTATATACAAAGGATGAGACACCTACTTTTGAGTAGAAAAATTATAGATCTATGATTAAAGGTTTGCAATATCTGACTCACACAAGTCTAGATATAGAAAATTTTGTTGGAATTGTTGCAAGATTCCAAGCTGATCCTAGAGAAACACATTATACAATAGCTAAAAGGATAATTAGATATCTAAAGGGAACATCAAAATTTGGATTATGGTATGACAGATCTAATGATTTTACTTTATGTTCTTATATTGATGTAGGTTGGGCATGCAGTATGGGTGATAGAAACAACACCAGTGGAGGAGCTTTCTTTCTTGGAGGAAGATTTGTTTCTTGGTGAAGAAAGAAGCAGGATTGTACATCACAAAGTATAATAGAATTAGAGTATGTTGCAGTAGCAAATAATTGCATTCAAGTGATTTGGATGAAGTAGATGCTTGAGGATATAAGGATAGAAATTAGTGAACCTATTGTTATACATTGTGACAACACAAGCATGGTAAATATGTCTAAGAATCTAGTATTTCATTTGAAGACTAAGCGCATTTCTATTAAGTATCATATGTTGAGATAAAAATTTGCAAAAATGGAAATCAGATTGGAGTATGTGAGCAGTAAAGAGTAGATTGTATATATATTCACCAAGTCTCTTCCAAAGAGACTTTTGAGTATTTGTGAGGTATGCTTGGGGTTATGGCCCTTCCTACATCAGAGTAGAAGATGAAAGAGTGCATTAGTCTAGGGTAATAGAGCACCATTTTTTGTCTAGACTGAATGCTATTACTTCTTGTATGGGGGAGTATCTATGATGGATAGAGTCATCTAGGACTCTTAGTGGATGTTGTTTTGAATAGTGTCCTTTGACACATGAGCTAGTAAGAATTAGTTGCTACAGAGTTTGATGTAGTAGAGTTGGTTACCTTTGACATTGATGTACATGGGGGAGAAGTTTGGCATGAAAAACATTATGCTAAGGAAGATGTTTGGCATAAGCATATGTAGCATGGAATGATAGTTTGGTATAAAAAACATTGAGGTGTATCAATGGGGGAGAATTATTGATGAAGAGGATTTGAAAAGAAGATTAACAGTCTTTTGTTGGTATTCTCAGAACTAGATGTTTTTCATCTATGTTGCCATCAATGCCAAAGGGGGAGATTTTTGGAAGATTGGTGAGATTGGGTGAAGCATGAATGTTGATGATATTCCTATGGGGAGTATTGTAGATATGCTACTATGATGATATGTTATATTCATGACTGAGTCTATCATTGATGTCAACATAATAGTTTTGTGTATTATTTGACAGAAAAATAGAGGAAAGATCAAGTTAGTACAAATAACTAGTCGAGTATTATAACTATATGAGGTTATAGGAGATACTTTTGAGTATCTAGCATATGTAGTTAATGTTGGAAGAAGAAATTTGGAAGAATTTATGTAAGTTTTGGTGATGTCTATTTTGAGATAGATTTTACAAAAGCATGTTCTCGTAAACTTGTTATATCTCTTAGCAGAGTTGATATCTTGAGGATTGAGGTTGAGGACATGAAGAAGACATGTTGGTAATGACATGGATAATCTTGCTCATGATAATGTTGTGTGTATATAAAGTTATTCAAGTTGCAAGATGGAAGATTAATGTTATTGCTAAGTGTAATGTGTTCTTAATGAGGTCTTATAATAATTAATTGAGAAGGTCTAACAAACAACTCAAGGAATTTTCTATGAACTTGGTATAAAAGAAGGACATTTTCCTTTATCATAAATATGTGATGATATGGATTTAAATTGACGATAAGCAATAGAGAGTGCGGAACATGAATTTGAGTAGAGCAGTGTGGAAGTGAAGGAAACTTTATTACTGAGGTTTTGCAGTGATCCAAGGTTTGGTATTTGGATTTGAGGTTTGTGACCTGGCCTACAAGGCTTGATAGTGATTGGTTTGGTTGATAGGATAGAGGAACAAAGAAAGGAAAGGAGAAGGTAATAGTAAATCACTTGTTTGAGTAGTGAGCTCTTCTTATAGTTGAAATTGCATGTTTGGGCAGTGGGCTCTTCTTGTATACATTGTCCTACAACTCCTAATAGGGTTGGTATCTCATAATAGGGATTCAAAGTCTCCTCAGAGGGACTCATTTTATGAAATGTTGTAATAGACTTCTAATAGGGTCCATCCTCTAACAAAAAATATTTATATTAGTACATCATCTTGTGGGCATCATTCCCACCAAGTTTTCCCCTCTGATCAAGGGTTTCCCTAGTCAACATATCTAGTATAATTTTCTATGAGCATTTTATTCTGGTTATTGTTTAGTTTGGTTGAATGATTAAGTATATTTAAAGAAGATAAATGTTTTAATTGTTGGATAACTAATTCACCCCCCCACCCCCATAGTTATCTTGGTGGACTATTGTTTGTAATGACTTGTACCCATTGTGATACTTCACATATTGGCATTGGAGACTTAGAAGAACTCCTAGTTCTTAGTTCAAGTTTAGTTTCCTTGAATAGTGGTACTATTGAGGATGAACTTCTTGTTCTTGACATTTTGAGGAACCTCCTTTTGATTTATTATATTTTCCATTCTAGCATTGGTAAGAAAATTGAGTTCTTACCACATGATGTTGTTATTAGAGACCTTTATAATCCTAATTAAGTTATCTTTATTGGCAATGTTTATCCTCAGTTCCACTTATATTAGTTTGATGAGTTTTAGAGTTTAGATAGCCTGGGTTCTCTTTTTTCTCATGTAGACTTGGTGAGAATGCTTTGGCATGAATTTTTGGGCCATGTCAACTATAGATATTTAATGCAGATGAGTACATAGGAACTTTTTACTAGGATACCACATATCTCTTACACTAATGCTATTTATCATGGATGAATTCTTAGCAAGCATCATTGAGATCCATTTCATATGAGAATTGTCACATGTAATAAGGAAGCCTTAGAGAAGGTCCATAGCGATCTTATGTCATTTATTACTCCTTTTTAAGGGCTCACTATGTACTCACCTTCACTGACGACTTCTCCAAATATACATGGCTATACTTCCTTTAGTACAAATCTAATGTATTTTATTCTTTTCAAATCTTTAAGATGTTTGTAGAAAATAAATGTGGTTATTCTCTTAGATGGATACAAATAGATAAATTGGGGGTGGTGGGAGTATGTGAATCATGCATTCAAAGACTTTTTCATTGAGAATAGTTTACTTCATCACTTATTAGTTTCTCATATCCCTTTGAAGAATGGCATTTCTAAGAGAAAGAACATAACACTATAGGAGATAGAAATTTCTTTGATTTACTCATGGGTTATGTAGTCTCCATTTTTGGCTAAAGTAATCAATTCTGCCAACTATATTAAGAATCAAATTCCCCACAAGGCATTGTGATGTAGGAGCATCTTGGCTTGTCTTGCTATCATGCTCATCTTTGTTCATTTTTCCTATTGGAGATGAGTGCAAGTGCTTTCCTGATGGGGACACAACCCAAGAACATAATGGACACAATAGAAAAGGGAAATTATATAAACTAAGAAAATAAGCCAGTACAAATAGTACAGAGAAAATAAACTTCAGAACATGCCCTAAGGGCTTACAATAGCATAAATCTGGAGAATATTTCTCCTTATAGCACCTCCTCTCAAACTCCACCCCGAACTGCCTTTTCCAATGTCAAAAATCTCCTTAAATAGACCTCGGAGGGTTAAGGACTAGGAGTACATTCTAGAAAGTACTAGTAGGCATCCACCGACAAAATAGAAGGTTCCAAAAGCTGCGTTAGAAGTCGGTGCAAATCTAGAAGAATCCAGAAATCGTAGCCGAACTTTTGGGAGGCATAACTTTTGAACTGTAGCTCCGATTGACGAACTGCTTACCTTTTCGAAAAGCTCTCAAAGCGCTCTATTACCCTATGGACCAGATTCACTTGTCCCCCATTTTTGACCCTTTTCGAGGTCATTTAATGCCCCAAACCTGACTTTGAAGCATTCTTAGGAGGTCTCCAAAACCTGAAAAACTGCAATAACTTTCAAACCGTGGGGCCTATTGACCTGATTCTTTTTTTGGAATGCTCTAAATCATGATTACATTCATCTGGCGAATTCACACCTTCTAGTTTATCGAAATGATGTCCCATATACATGCTCCTATTTTTTCAAGATTTTCAAATGCACTGATAGTTGAACTATGAGAGTTGGAACCTTTATTTGAGCCAAATGGATATCCAAAAATGTAAAGACATGAAATAGAAACTAAGTCTAAGTACATATTTTTGGGTGACACAGGATTGCCCTTATACCTCTGGATGCTCCTGCATCAGACACCCAGGGTGGATTGAAAAGTGACCCTGTCACTTTATGGATGGTAGAGGAAATCCCAAATGGGAAACCTCAACTGCTGAAATCCAAGTTGAGTCCTCAATCGGCCGTCCTTTCCATTTGACCAAATACTCTTCATACTACCTATTTCTGGTACTCCTACCCACACGATGATTTAGAATGTCTTCTATCTCCTCCTTCTTAGAAGTAGGAATTGGACATGGCTCTAAAACCAGCTCCTCATCTGCACCATCATCATGATACTCTATTAAATCTGCAATGTTGAAAATGGGAGAAATGTGAATACCATCTGGCAGCTCCACCTCATATGCATTTCCTGAGTTATGTTTCTTCAAAACTTTGCAGGGGCCAAATTTCTTCATTTTCAGCTTGTTGTAAGTACCAACTGGAAATCTTTCTTTTCGTAAGTGCACCATGACTAGATCCCCTACTTGGAATTCCTTATGTCTTCTCCTTTGATCAGCTCTAGCTTTATACTCTTAATTCATCTTGATAATGTGTGCTTGAACCTCCTCATGTAGACGCTTGATGTGTTCAACAAATTCCTTAGCTTCAGCACTTGTCCTCTCCCCTTGTTCTATCTTTCTCAATTCTAGTGCAGTCCTTGGGCTATTCCCATATACAATTTGAAATGGTGATTTTTCAGTACTCCTATTTACAGAGTTATTATAAGCAAACTCTACCTGTGGTAGAATCAAATCCCATCCCTTGGGCTTATCTCCAACTAAGCATCTTAGCAAATCGCCCAAACTTCTATTTACCACTTTTGTTTGGCCATCAGTCTGTGGGTGATTCGTGGAACTGAATTTCAAGTCTGTTCTCAACTTCTTCCACAACGTCCTCCAGAAATACCCCACAAATTTAGTATCTCTGTCAGAAACTATACTCCTTGGAAGACCATGTAGTCTTACCACCTCTTTGAAAAACAAGTCTGCAATATGGATAGCATCATGAGTTTTGTGGCATGGAATGAAATGTGCCATTTTGGAGAACCTATCAACCACCACGAATACTGAGTCATTACCCCTTTGTGTCCTTGGCAATCCAAGAACAAAATCCATACTTATGTCCTCCCATGGCCTTGATGGAACATGCAATGGCTGATATAGGCCAGTATTTTGACTAAACCCCTTGGCAACTTGACAAACCTAGCAACTTTGTACAAACTCCTTCACATCCTGTGTAATTTGAGGCCAAAAATAATGTTCTCTAAGAATGGCAATGGTCTTATCCCGACCAAAATGTCCTGCCATCCCTCCACTGTGTTTCTCCTTAATCAGATTTTCCCTCATGGAACTCCTTGG
This sequence comes from Cupressus sempervirens, assembly GCA_028749045.1. Taxonomy (NCBI): domain Eukaryota; kingdom Viridiplantae; phylum Streptophyta; class Pinopsida; order Cupressales; family Cupressaceae; genus Cupressus; species Cupressus sempervirens. The sequence continues at coordinate 56,992,495 of CM053791.1, forward strand.
AATGCACAATTGACTACCTTTGAACAACATGCCATCCTGAATCAAATAGTCTAACCACTTGGTTCTATCTACAGCAACAGGTTCTTTACAAGCTTTCCATGCTTCAGCAAAATCAGGATCCTTGGGGTACAAATTCTTGAGTTCATCAAACCCAACTACTTCAACCTGCATTGTTGTAAGCAACAACTGTCTCTTACTTAATGCATCTGCAACCCTGTTAGATTTTCCACTTCTATGATTCAACACAAATGTATAACTCTGCAAGAATTCTACCCACTTCATATGCCTCTGATTCAATTTACCTTGTCTATTTAGGTACTGTAATGCCTGATGATCAGTATACAAAACAAATTCCTTTGGCAATAAATAATGCCTCCATTTCTTTAAGGCCTGAACTATTGCATAGAACTCTTGATCATAAACAAAATACTTCTTCTTTGCATCATTCAATTTTTCACTAAAATATGCAATAGGCTTACCTTCTTGGCTTAATACAGCCCCAATAGCGCTACTACTACTATTAAGGACATGTTGCTTGAAAAATTGAAACTAGATTATATGCAATGGACATAGTCTAGAGGAGAGGAGTGCGTCCTGATTATGTGAGTGATGATGAAGCAATATCACCATACCCTAATCTTGAACATGAGGAAGATCATGACAAGGAAAGATTATTGAGAGTATTGTCTAGGGAATATTCAAAGATTGTTCTAGAAATTCTTCCTTATGATGGAAAATTGGACACCAATGTTGTGCTGGATTGGATCTATGATACGAAGAATTTGTTTGAGTTTGAAGAAACACTTGATAATAGGAAGGTAAAGATTTTAGTCACTAGGTTGAAATGTCATGCCTTAATCTGGTGGGAGAATATGCAAACTGATAGACATGGAAGAGGAAAAGAGAAGATCAGGATGTAGCTTAAAATGGTGAATAGGGTGAGGAAGAAGTTCATTCGTACTAATTACCAAGTTATCTTGTTGAGAAAAATGAAAGACAAAAGGACATGACTGTGGAAGAGTATACTAAGGAATTCTATAGATTGAACATTAGATCCATACATGCAGATGACAAGGTTGAGAAATTTTCAAGGCATCTAAATGGATTGAAATCTAGAACTCAAAATGAGATAAGTTTTTTGAAATTAGAAAGTGTGGAAGAAGCATATTAATATGTCTTGAAAGCTGAGGAGATCTCGACAAAGAAGCATTAACAAAGAAAAAGAGGAAGAGATGGTAGATTGTAGAGAGGCAGAGATAGATCTTATGGAGACGGTGGTAGAAATGACAATTCTGTACAAGATAAGGGGAAATCTGAGTATAAAAATGATGACAAGGGCAAGACCGAATGGAAAGGTGGTAATTGTTATCAAGGAGATACTATTTCTTACCAAGGAAGAGGTAATTCCTATTCTAGAGGTGGTCTTTGTGTGAATTGTTTCATATGTGGAAAATAAGGGCCTCGATCCTCTGAGTGTAAATATTCTAGTGGTAATAAACAAGGTAATAAAAATTTTGTAATTCAAGAAGATCTTGAGGGTTCACCGAGCAGACCCAAGGTTCGATAAAATATGATGGTAATGAGGACTTTGTGAAACAAGGGAATTGATGAGGAACCTATCTTGAGGAGAAGTCTTTTCAAAACCTGATATAAGATGGATGTAAAATGTTGCAAAATGATTATTGATAGTGTAAGTTTGACAAATTTAGCATTAGAGAAGCTGGCTACAAAGTTTTAACTACAAAGTTTCAGACACCCTTAACCATATCATGTTTCATGGATCAAGAATGAACACAAAATGTTGGTAAGTGAACAATGTGTAGCAAAGTTCAAGATTAGAAATTACTTTGATGAAGTTCTATGTTATGTTGTGCCTATCAATTATTATCATATTTTGTTAGGTATACCTTAGAAATATGATAGATATGCTATGCATGATGGAAGATTGAATCAATATACTCTTTGGGTGAATGGAAGAAAGCAAGTATTGTTGCCCTTGATTGAAAGTCCATATGAGGTTAATTTTACTACTATTCAAGTTTGTGTGGTGAATGGGAAATAATTTGAAAGGGGGTTGAAGAAGAACCAAGTGTTTTTTTTGTAATCCCTAAGGGATCGAGTTGTGGTAGTAGTGGCCGAGTAATAGAAAATAGTGATGACCAAGTGACAAAAGCTAATGGAGGCCAAGTGATAGTAAAAGATAATCATGTTACTTGAGTGCCAAAAAAAGTTGAAAGGTTGTTGAATGAGTACAAGGAGATTGTTGCTTAACATATACCTAATAGTTTACCACCAGTAAGAAGTATAAGTCATTGTATGAACTTGATTTGTGGAGCTATTTTACTGAAAAAAGAACCATATAGATTGACACCTCTATAGAATGAAGGACTAAAAAAATGTGCAAGATTTGTTGGAGGAAGGTTTGATAAGAGAAAGTTTGAGTCTATGTGATGTAGTTATTATATTAGCATGTAAGAAGAATGGAGAATGGAGGATGTGTATTGATTCTAGAGCTATTAACAAGATCATAGTGAAATATAGGTTTCCTATGTTGGGAATGGATGATATAATGGACTATTTAAATGGAGAAAAGTATTTTACCAAGATTGATTTGAAGAGTGGCTATCATCATATCAAAATCATAAAAGGTGATGAATGGAAGACTTCTTTTAAGACAAAAGACAATTTGTAAGAATGACTGGTTATGCCTTTTGATTTGACTAATCCACCTAGTACTTTCATAAGGTTGATGGATGAAGTTCTCAACAGATTTTAGGGTAAGTTTGTGATTTTTTATTTGGATGATATTCTCATATTTAGTACGACTAAGGAAGAACATATTGATGATGTTAGAAAAGTATTGTAGAGATTGAAAGAGGAGAAGCTATTGATTAATTTGAAGAAGTATTCTTTAATGCAAGAGGAAATTATGTACTTGGGATTTGTGATTTCAGCCAATTGTTTGAGAATGGATTCTGAGAAGGTTAAGAAATTTTGGAATGGCCTATACTAGACAATTTGGGTGAGGTAAGATCATTTCAAGGTTTGGCTAGTTTTTATAGAAAGGTTATAAATAATTTTATTTCTATTTGTAATGCTATGGCTTAGAAAATGAGAGAAGATAAAAAGGATTTTAAGTAGACACATGGCATTGATAACAGTTTTCATAGTTTGAAATAAAAGGTTGTTGAGTTAAATGTATTGGCTTTACCTGATTTTAATAAGGTATTTCAAGTGGAATGTGATGCAAGTAGAAATGTAATAGGTTCTATGTTGAGTCAAGAAGGTAAACCTATTTCTTTTCTTTAGTGAGAAGTTGAATGATGCTAAAATGAAGTAATTTGTGTATGATCAAGAGTTTTATGCTATTGTTCAAGTATTGAAAAAGTGGAGACATTATTTGATTCCTAAGGAGTTTGTGTTATATACTAATCATAAAGCTTTATAGTATTTAGGAAGTCAACATACTTGTTGAATAAGAGACATATGAAGTGGGTTGAATATTTGTAGAGTTTTATGTTTGTGATAAAGCATAAGAGTGAATTCATTAATTGAGTTGTAGATGCATTGAGCAGAACACATTCTTTGTTGACCAAGATGAAGGTTTAAGTTCTTGGTTTTGATGAAATAAAGGAATTGTATGATACTGACCTTGATTTTTCAAAGGTGTTGAGAGAGTTCAAAGTAGCTAATCTATCAAACCAAATGAGTAAGTTTGATGATCATTTCATTCAAGAAGCTATATTTTTCAAATAAATTCAATTGTGTATACAAAGAAGTTCTATGAGAGTTAATTTGATTAAGGAATTTTTTTTTGGTGGTTTGGATAGAAATTTTGGAATGATAAGACATTTAGCTTTTTTAAGGATATGTATTATTGGCCACATATGTATCAGGATGTTTAGAAGTTTGTAATGAATTACAGATTTTTTCAAGTTGCAAATGGAGTAAGTTAGAATATTGGATTACCTAAGACAACAAGAGGGTATGATTTTACATTTTTTTTTGTGGATAGATTTTCTAAGATGGAACATTTCATACCATATAAGAAGACATGAAATCTTTTTCATGTTGTTGGGATTTTCTTCAAATAGATTTTTAGATTACATGGATTACTAAAAAGTGTTATTTTTGACAAAGACAATAAATGTTTTGTTTATTTTTGGAGGACTTTGTGGAAGAAGATGGGTATTGAATTGAGATTTAGTTCTATATTTCATTCACAAATAGATGGACAAACATAGGTTATGAATACAAGATTGGGTAATATAATGAGATTTTTAGTTGGAGCTAAGGTGAGTAATTGAGATATGGTATTGGCACAAGCTGAGTTTGCATATAATAATTCAGTGAATAGGAGTACAAAAAAAGAACCTTTTGACATTGTTACTAGAATGCAACCTGGAGGAGTATCAGATTTGAGGGATGTTGCTAGTGGAGAGAAAAGAATTACCAAAGGGGAATAATTTTCTAGTTTTGTGATGTCTTTGCATGAGGAAGTGAAGTTGAAGTTGGAACAAAATAATCAGAAGTATAAGGAGAATGTTGATAAGTCTAGGAGACATCATGTTTTTGAAGTTGGTGATGAGCTTATGCTTCATTTGAAGAGAGGCATATTTCCCATTAGAACAAATAATAAGATGAAAATAAAAAAGATTTGATCTTGTAAGATCTTGAGGAAGTTTGATACTAGTAATTCTTATGAAGTTGGGTTACCTAATGATATGGATATATCTCCTATATTCAAGGTTATTGATTTGTATAAGTATCATGAGTCAGATGATGAACTTATTGTACTTGATGATTATCCTAAGAAGTAGATTAAATAGGTTGAACATATATTAGATCAAAGATTTTGTAAAAGGATGAGAAAAAAGGATTAGCATGAATATTTGGTAAAATGGAAAAGAAGACCTATTCAAGATGCATTATTGATTTCTCAATCTAAGTTGAATTCATCTTAGAGTGTGAAATCTCAATGATTTGGGAGAATCATTTCTTTCAACCCCAATTGTCTGATGGAGGAGCATCCTGGGTTATCTTGCTATCCTTCTCATATTTGTTCATTTTTCTTGTTGGATTTGTGTGCTAGTGGTTTCCAAGTTGATGTTGCTACCAAGCTATTTAGTATTGGTTGTGTTAGTGTAGCTAGTGGTGGCCAAGTTATTGTAGCTACTGAGTTATTGTAGCTATTAGCATTGGCCAAGCTATCTAGTGTTGGCTGAGTGTTCCTTCATGTGTCAAGTGAGTTTGATATTTAATGATGCTCTATTCCTTGTTTCACTAAGTTTATTTTTGATTGGTTCTCAGTTTGAGCCAACTTATGCAATTATTTTAGACCTTGAATTTAATGTTTGGATCTTATCTTGGGATATGTGTAGACTTTTTTTAAAGTTGACCTTTCAATTATGTAATGATATATAATATTGTGTAAGTGATTTTGGAAAGTATAAATAAGGTCATTTAGGTTTAGGATAGGCATTACTTAGATATTTGAGAGAAGATGTTCTTGGAATTAAAATTTTGAAGCTGGATCATGGACTTTGAAGTTGAATTTTGTTAGTCCTAACCCAGAAGGCCTTATAGCTAGGCATGTATATTGACAAATTGGATGAATCAATGAAAGAAATTTGAATTACTTTCTCTCCTTGGTGTTGTTCTCTATGCTGTTTTCTTTCATTATTTTACTCAGCAAGGTAACTAAATAGTTAGGTGTCCCTCTAGCCCTAGCACTTCAATCCCTCCTTGCATAACATTATGACATATGTCTCTTGAGGAGGCTTGGTCTTATGCCGAGCCTAATGCTTCTACATTATAAGTTTCTTCTAGTGAGGTACATGCTTTTATTCCCAATTTTTAGAGGACATTTATGGAGAATAAGAGTCAACCATTTATATTTATTGGCCAATTTGAGGATGTAAAGGGGTACAATTTATTTGATCCTAATTCCTAACAGATCTTTTTTTGACAAGATGTCCAATTTGATGAGCACTTTCCTCTTCTAAATTCTCCCTCACTAGATTCCTAATCACTACCTACTCCTCCCTCTTCATCTCTTAAAGATTTAACATCTTTTGATGATGATGATCCACCGTCAACAATAGTTTCATTGAATTTTCCCAAATGGACACAAGTCATAGTTAATGTGGTTATTTAGCATGTGTTACTTATGATACACATCACACTTGAGCTTAGACATTTGGTTCTAGTCTTCTAAGTCATGCTCTTTCCATAGACCCTTAAATTTTTTAAGAGACAATAGGACACCTAGAGTGGGATTTTGGTATAGATGAGGAGTATTATTCCTTGATGAAGAATAATACTTTGGATCTTTGTTCTCTTCCAAAAGGGAGAAAGTTAGTTTAGTGCAATTGGGTATACTATACCATGTATATAATAGATGGTTCTATTGATAAGTACAAGGAATATCTTGTTATGAAGGGATTCTTGTAGGTAGAGAGTATTGATTACTCTAAAACCTTTTCCCCTATCACCAAAATGAATTCCATTTATTTTGTCTTTCATTAGTAGCTTCACAAGGATGGCTAGTCTATCAGATGGATGTAAAGACTTCATTCTTTCATGGGGCTCTTCACAAGGAGATATATATGAAGCAACCTTAGGGATTTATTAGAATGAGTAGAATAATTGAGAGGGGTGAGGGGTGGGGGGGGACTAGTTATCCTTAGGTGTAGATGTACCAAGTAATCTTTTAATAGCTTCAAACAACTTAATCCAATCTCATTAAAAAACTTGGTCTATATAAAATATCATCAACAACTTAACATTTTTTAAATCTTTGTTTTGTATATGTGTGTCAACTAATAGTAAATAGGAAACTATAAAATAACATACATAACATAACATTCACACAAGTAAATGAGACCAGGATTTAACATGGAAACCCAATTTGGGAAAAACCACCAAGTAACACTAGTACACTTGACTTCATTTTTTGACCAATATTGGTCAAAATTTTGACTGAGGTTGGTCAAAATTTGGACCAACCAACTGCTTGGTAAAAATTTTGACCAATCCTTTGGTTGAAAACTTTCCAGAGCCCTATTGCAATTTCTACTAGGCATTGGTCATAATTTTGACCAATGCTTGGTTGAAAACTACTAGGCATTGGTTGAAATTTTGACCAATGCTTGGTAGAAAGCTTCTAGGCATTAGTCAAAATTTTGACCAATGCTTGTTCAAAAAATTCTAGGCATTGGTCAAAATTTTGATCAATGCTTGGTCAAATTTTTTTTGAGGAATTTTATAAAATAGTTCACATGCCTTGCCTATCATTTGACATTTTGCATGCATCCTGCACTCTCTCATCTTGATGATGGATTAGGCAGAGTGATCTGAAATGACGATGCTAAAAACCACAGACAATCAAATCCAAAATGAACTTGCATTAAAAATGGATTGTGGAAATTTGATATTGTTAATTTTGCATGCATGTCTACTAGGACAATCACAACTTAAACACACACACACACACACACACACACACACACACACACACACACACACACACACACACACACACACACACACACACACACACACACACACACACACACACGCATGCACGCATGCACGCACGCACACACACACACGCACGGATGCACACACACACACACACACACACACACACACACACACACACACACACACACACACACACACACACACACACATGTTTAAGTTGTGATTGTGTCATGCCCAAAATCTATGGGCAGAACACATACAAATTTTTTTAAAAATATAATTAAAATTAAATTCATTTTAAAAATTTAATCACGCTACTAAGTTTGATATGTTTATGTGAACATGTTAATGTATAGGCATAAAGAGAACCAGGTAAGTGATCTCCTATCGATGCCCTATCTCATCTATTAAGTCTATGATCAAGGGAAAGAAAAAGGTCACTAAAACTGAGCATGCATTATTACATTGAAAGAGCCATTTGTTTTGTTATTACTCTAATTATTTTGAGACTTTATTTAAAGCGCCCTCTAACTAAAATAATGTCTTACATACAAATAAATAAACTTTATTCTAAAATAATTTTCTTCAATCTACAACTACTCCCAATCCTCACAAATTATAAAAGTAATACTTTAAACCTATTAACAACTTTAATACAACAAAATTGAAAAGTGAAATATAATATTATCTTAACACTTATCAACCAATTAACTTTAATTAATATTAAAATTCAACTTGCCAATAGTAATTGCTAACATCATGGGTCTAAAGTATTTCTTAAACAAATTAAATAAACCCACTAACTTAACTTAAGCAACATGTTATGCCAACAATAGACTGCTACTTTTCAAATTACGATCTAATATTAAATCATTTCTAACACTAAGTTTATCAATCATTCAAGTAACAATTATAAGACAAATACTATCCTAACTAATATTCTAAAATAATTTCCAAAAACAATTTATACTATCTACCACTTAATTTAAAGCTAACACTACACTTACAACTAAATTTAATTAAAACTAATAATAGAATATTTCTATTAATAAAATAACTTAACAAGGTATTTTAACTTATCTAAATTTATCTATCTATATTTAGTAAAATTAAGAACATTAAACATATAATCACAGACTAATTAACTTTAAAACTGTAACAATATAAAACAACTAAAATCTTAATAGCCAATTAAAATTTCTAATCATTAGAATACTAAATAGCTAGTATTCAAACAACATGAACTATACATTACTAACACATAACTTTAACTATGTTTAAAACTAACCCTACCCCATTACTAACTTGACCAATCTAACATTCTAATTTAATACTACCCATACATAAAACCTTAATTTAAAAGTTATCTATAATCTAATACTAAACAATAGCATCTATAACATTCTGATCTATATCAAAACACTTTATTAATCATTGACTTCCACTAATAAAACTTTAGTTACAACCCTCTAACACTATACTTCCCTAGCCCAACCCTTGGCCACTGACATATGGCAACCCCTATTCCCTAGGCCATGCGTTTCCCAAGCTACCCCCACTCTTTCCAAGGTCATAAGGTACGTTGGCTGCAGTGAAGGATAGGAAGGGAATGATTCAAATTCCTTAATAAAATTTTAGACAAAACTAAGGGGCAGCTCTACAAAACATAATTTCCATGTCAAGTTAAGACTGACATGACCCTCCCATGTCTACACATGCAAGCCAAAGTTCAATGCAACTCAAGGGAGATGTGACAAGGATGCACACCTAGAAAGGGAGGAGAAAAAGGTTAAAACTATAAGCTAACTTGCTCATAACAAAATCTACCCCCCCCACCTATCACCAATGACATGATGGTCCTTGCCTTGGTGCATGTGAAGGACATTAAATTAGCCCACAAAGCCATCAATTCACCTCAAAAGAAGGGAGCTTGAAAGGAGTTTTAAGAACTTGTTAAATCATGGGATGCCAAGTTGATATTGGTATTAAGTGTGCTGACCTCAGAATATACTTTGTTCTCTTTTGTTATTAAAACATACTCAAACCTCCTCCAAGTTTCCAATGCCTTCTCTTTAGGTAGTAATGATTTTAAGCAAGTGGTTAGCCTTGGGATTTAGGAAGATACAATGGGAGTTATGATATAAAGTAAAGTAGTTGATATTTTAGGACATTTGTATATACAAATACATGTGCATATATATACCTTTTTGTTAGAATTTTAAAATTTATAATAAAAATTCACAGAGAATATTCTCTGTCACAACATGGGCATAAATTCTTTTGTCCATACAAAATCCAGAGAGCTTTTTTTAGCTCCTGGATGTGCACATTCCTTTCTTCCAAGCCATTATTTTTTTTCTTTTGTCTCCCTTTTTTTTTTTTTTTAAAGTTTAAAATTTCAACAAGGGGTGTGAATACATATATCTTCTAATAGAATTTATCATTCACATAGTTTACAAGGTGGATGATTAGTTTGTTTTATCAATAATGGGAGACTCATTGTATCTCCTATATATATGAAATTGGATTGAGAATACAACATAATGAATTTCTTCCTTAAAATAATTAGACTTGAACATTGCATAATCAAACACATCCCACGTTATCCATTTCATATTACACATATCCATAAACTTAAATAACATAAATAAACAATGCAATGAAGTTGTTCAATCTTTTCTCTCTTATTAATCAACCTAGTTCAAGGCTCCATCGGGAAAGAACCAGTAAGAAAACCTGATGTCTTTTCCAATACATCAAAATTCAAATAAATTTTACATAATATTACAATTCAAATGAATTCACTTCTAAATCCTTCACAAGTGCTTCCTTCCAAAATCTTCAATTCTTCAAGGAAACAAGGAGAAGACAAGAGCTGACCTGAGGTGAAACATCACAACATCAAGAGCAATTCAAGCATACACCCCAACTCAGTTTTATACAATAGGTCCAAACATAGAACTTGACTAGGAGGGAGGTGGATTTTCCCAATGGGAGATGTCAATCACCATACCATAGCATATCCCCTTCGGGGCTAAAACTTCAAGAACTTCCATTCTTCTACAAGGCCCTTTCGAGGCTATTTCCACAAGGATTTTCATTTCTTTCCATATTCAAGAATTCGTAATGTCAAACAAGGTATGTGATGAAATGTAGGAGCCCATACACCCTACCCTCTTTCCCTCCTCTCACCATGAGAGGAGACTCTACACTATTGAGGTCCAACTAAGGCCCTTCCTCCATACATGGCCACTTCTTCCCTATCCAAGGGTGAGTAATGCCAAAACAATCCCCATGAAATCCTCTCAAAATACAAAACATCAAAGAAAGCATGAGAATAACATCAAAAGAAAAACAAGTTAAGATCCCTCCCAATCAACCCCAACACACAAGCAAGAAATACAAAGAAAAACACAATGCCTTATGCATGATTCAAGCATGGACAACATGAAGAAATAATTCAAAAGAGTGAAGAAATCCTACTTTCACAAAAAGTTATGGCAAAAATGGTGGGTTGAGAAGAGCTTTTCCTTTCTTTTCTTCAATCTTCAAAAGCCTCTCTCTAAAACTAGAGATTGGGTAACAACCCCATAACTAATCCAAAATTCTCTAAGTATGATCCCTAACTCAATTAGACTTCAAGCAAACCTCAAGATGCAGTTTGAGTCA